>JADRCC010146652.1:0-17378 GCA_019843855.1 Hylomyscus alleni
CTTGAAATCCTATTTGAGCAAGCAACCATTCTGTGCTATGTTGTTTTTTGCTTTTTGTTTTTATGTTTTTTTGCTTTTTTTTGGGGGGGGGGCGTTGAGACAAGGTTTCTCTGTATAGCCCTAGCTGTCCTGGAACTCACTCTGTAGACCAGGCTGGCCTCGAACTCAGAAATCTGCCTGTCTGTGCCTCCCAAGTGCTAGGATTAAAGGCATGTGCCACCACCGCCCAGCTGTGCTATGCTGTTTTAACCAGGAGTCTTGCTCCAAAGTAAAAGGCTGAATCATAACATCTGGCTCTTTGCCAAAATAAGTCAGTCCTTGTTTTCTACCAAGCACAATTATTTGGGCAACAGCTTCATAATATGGCAAGATAGTACATTTAGGAGATATCCTTGAATGAATCCACATGAGAGGTGCTTTCTGCCATAACAACGTTGTAGGAGCATGAGTTGTATTAAAAATTAATAAATGCAAAGGTAAAGAATAATCTATATAAGTAACAAATTGATTTTCAATAGCTTTTTCTACCTGTTGCAAGGCTGACATTCCTTCTTTAGTTAAAAATCTAGGAGAATTTGGATCAGAACTACCTTTGAGAATATCAAAAAGGGGCTTCAAATATCCTGTAGTAAGCTTTAAGTAGGAACGAAGCCAATTGATATCACCTAATAGTTTTTGAAAAATCATTTAAGGTTTTTAATTTGTCTCTATGAATAACCATCATCTGGGGAATTACAGCTGTAAGTGTAAAGCCTAAATAACTATACGGATCTTGAATTTGTACCTTTTCTGGAGCTATCTGTAGTCCCCTCTCATTTAAGGCAATTTGTAAGTCTCTATAATATAAAAGTACATCTTGAGGAATTTTTCTAGCTAATAGGATATCATCTGTGTAGTGGGTAATATATATCATTGGCCATTTTTTTTTTCTTATCGGGTCAATGACCTGTGCCACAAACTTCTGACATAACACAGGACTATTAGCCATGCCTTGAGGAAGGACTGTCCATTGATATCTTTCATAGGTTCCATAAAATTAACAGATGGAACACTAAAAGTGAATCTCTCACAATCCTCAAGGTACAAAGGAATTGTAAAGAAACAGTCCTTTAAATCCATAACTATTTTGTAAAAATCCTTTTGGAATTGCCACTGGAGATGGCAATCCAGTCTGTAATGTTCCCATTACTACCATAGTTTCATTAACCTTTTTCAAATCTTGTAATAGTTTCCATTTACCTGACTTTTTCTTGATAACAAATATAGGTGTGTTCCACGGGGAATTGGATTCCCTCATATGTCCTGCTTCTAATTGCTCCTGTACTAGCAAAGAAGCAGCTTTTATTTTTTCTTGAGATAAAGACCACTGATCAACCCATACTGGAATATTATTAACCCACTGAATTTTATCAGGGGCACAGGCAAGATAGTGGCCATCATGGAAAAATGTTTCAAACCTTTACTATTAGAGCGAGGCTTATAGTCTCAGTATATTCTAATGTCCCATTTGGACCTCTGCTTATTAGCTAACTCACTAGGGCTGCAGAAAACCAGCCAAATCTGTGATAACAAATTTCTCCCCAATAGAGTAACAGGGAGATTTGACATGACATATGGCTGGATCTGCCCTGAATTACCTTCTTCATCTCTCCAGGTTAGAAGCTTAGAGCTTCTAGAGTTTTGGATTATTAGCATAACTGATTCCTTGGAGATGAGGGATTGATTCAGTCAGAGCCCAAGTTGAGGGCCAGTTTTGGCCTCTAATAATGGTCCTATCAGCTCCAGTATCTATTAAACATTCAAAACTTTTTCCTTCAATAATTAATTTAAGATTAGGTCTTTTAATAGTAATAGATTGTATCCAAAATACTTTAGGAGAACAAAAACAACTCTGTCTTTCATTACTAATAGCATTAGAAGACATAGGATACAAAGGAACTAAGATGAGCTGAGCAATTTTCTGATTAGCAAGTACTGTAATGACACAGCGTGATGAGGATGCCATAATCTTAATTTCTCCCTGATAATCTCGGTCAATAACACCTGGATAAATCTGCAATCAATTCACAATCGTGCTGCTTCTTCCTATGACAAACCAAAAAGACTCTGAAGGTAGAGGCCCAAAAACTCCAGTGGGCAGAATCTGAACTCCCATCTCTGGTGTTAGTACTGAGTGGCAGGTGGAATATAAGTCCACTCCTGCACTTCCTGGGGTTGCTCTGAAGAGCTCAGATACAGATTTTCCTGGCTTGGTGGCAGCCTTGTGGCCCCAAACACTGTCTATTGTTTTAAGAACGAGGCCTGGAGCTGGCACCTGGACTCGTTTTTTGACCAGGTATTGTCTTAAAAACCTTTTTAATTTTGACACTCTCCGGTCCAATGTTTTCCTCTCTTGCAACAAGTACAGACTCTCAGCGCAGCACCTGATTGTTGCCTGCCTGTATTTTCTGATTTCTTAGGGCACTCACTTTTAAAATGGTTAATACTCCCGCATAAATAGCATCTTTTATTTTCCTGACTATTCCCTCCTCCCCCCTCTGCCTGAATGCAGCAGCAAGCAAGCAAGCTAAGAGCTTCCCTCTGCCTGAGCACAGGTCACACCTGGGACAGAAAGCACAGGTCACACCTGGGACAGAAGCTGGGCCACCAGTGGTGCAGGACAATAACCCACAAACACTGCAGCTCTTCCTGGAAGCAGAGACAGACTTGCTCCTAGATCTACAAAGCCTCCTGTTTGAAGTCCTATGTTTACTATAAACATTGTTCCTGCCTGAAAGTTGGTTCTGCTGAGAACTTGGCGTCCCCATGTCTGCTGTTGTATTTATGTTATGCATTTATTATGTTCAGATGTTGTGGTTTCACTTTGGTGCCTGAATATAAATACCCATTTTACCTCTAATTACATGTTGCTTTGATACATTTTCTTAACGTCCCTCTGTGTCTTTTTCTTCCGGTTTATTTCCACAGGTCTAGTCCAAAATCCACGGATCCACAGACCCCGGTAGACCCACTGACTGGACTCTATACCTGGCAAGGTTCCTCTGGTCCCTGCTGGATACCAGTCAGACTTCTGCTACCCTCACCTCTCATGGGTAATTGCACCTAAGATTTTCTAGCCATCATAGCAATTTGGGCAAATGCCCTGGCAGAGTACTCAATTTGTCTAGAATTCCCTTCATACTGCCCTTCTCCTGGAAGCATGTCTAAATCCCATTCTGGATTACCTGACCGAGCATTTTGCACTGCAGATTTCTTACTAGCCTCCCACCATTCTGAGTTCCAAACCAAATAATCACCCGCCTGAAGCATTGCTCAGCACAAAATCTTCCAGTCCTGTGGCAGCGTTAGATTAAAATCTGTAACATTGTCTAACAACGCCTGAGTATAACGGTGCGTTAGGACCATACTGAGTAACTGCCTCCTTTAGATCCTTAATAATTTTGATATCCAAAGCCTGATAATATCTATACAATGCATCATTTTGATCCCAGCGTTCTGCTACTGGAAATTCTAGCAATCCAAAAGTGTCCTGTCCGCTTTCGCAAGTCTGACAGAATACCCTCTTTAAGGGAGAATGTCCTGCCTCCCGATAGCTGTCTTTCCTTTTGCCTGACAGCGTCTTTATCTGACTCAGCTCATCACTCAATTCCTGTAACTTAATTTCAAGGTCTAGCTTACTTAATTATGAAACTCTTTGAGTCCTGTCTCTTATCCAGGAAGAAGCAGACTTGGCATAAGAATGCTGTCTCCTATAGCTATACCACTCCTGGGCATATACCCAGAAGATGTTCCAAAATGTAATAAGGACACGTGCTCCACCATGTTCATAGCAGCCTTATTTATAATAGCCAGAAACTGGAAAGAACCCAGATGTCCCTCAACAGAGGAATGGATACAGAAATTATGGTACATCTACACAATGGAGTACTACTCAGCTATTAAAAACAATGAATTTATGAAATTCTTAGGGAAATGGATGGATCTGGAGAATATCATCCTGAGTGAGATAACCCAATCACAAAAGAACACACATGATATGCACTCTCTGATAAGTGGTTATTAACCCAGAAATTCAGAATACACAAAGTACAACCCACAAACCTCAAGAAACTCAAGAAAAAGGAAGATATTTCATTCCTTCTTAAAAGGGGGGAACAGAATACCCATGCAAGGAGTTGCAGAGACTAACTATGGAGCAGAGACTGAAGGAAGGGCACTCTAGCCTGATATAGCTGTCTCCTGAGAGGCTCTGACAGTACCTGACTAATACAGAGGTAGAGGCTCACAGCCATCCATTGAACTGAGTGCAGGGTCCCCAATGAAGGAGTTAGAGAGGGAACCAATGGAGTTAAAGGGTTTGCAGCCTCTTGGGATGAACAACAATATGGACTAACCAATGCCTTCAGAGCTCCCAGGGACTCAACCCCCAACCAAGGACTATACATGGTGGGACTGATTGTTCTGGCAGCATGTGTATAGTAGAGGATTGCAAAGTCGGTCACCAATGGGAGGAGAGACCCTTGGCCCTGTGAAGGTTCTGTGCCCCAGTGTAGGGGAGTGACAGGGCTGATAAGTGGGAGAGGGTAGGGTGGCAGGCATGGGGAGGGGGGAGGCAACAGGGGTTTGTTCTTGTTTTTGTTTGTTCATTAAAAAGAAAAAATAAATTAATTAAAAAAAAAGAATGCTGTCTCCTTTCACTAGACGTAGCAAGTTTGCCTTTTGTGGAAGTAATTTGGTCCCCCTCAGCCACTGTATCTGAGTCTGAGGAGGTATCTTGACCTCTCTTGGCTTCTGTACAGATTCTGCTGAGGAGGAGTTGTTTCTGTAATCTCGGAGATACTCAAACTCAGTTCACTTTCTGAATGCTCCTCTATCCTCTTTTTTTCATTCTCCTCCATGATATCCATGACAAGCCACCAAAGGCAGAGAGGAAATCTATCTACTTATTATTTCTGAAGGCCTTTCCTATTTTCTCCCAAGATTTTTTATTTATCTTGGTCAGTCCTTCCAGCCAAGGACAGTGAGCTTCTATCTCTTCTGAAAGATTCGTTAGTGATTTTTTCTCAACCCTGACTCCCCTTGTTCTAAGTAGCTTGTCTGCATTCTGAATAGCTAACTTTGACATGTTTGACCCCATTTCTCACTGTCAAAAAACCTAGGTGAATCACGCACTGGGTCAGTACCGATCCAGTCTAGACCCACAGCCTTCCTATATGGACTTCTACAATATTGCCAGCGCTAGCATTAATTTCTTACCATGTGGAGTGGCTACGTCCTTTCCTTCTGTTCCTTTATTCTTTAGGCAGAGCTATGCAAACAGATAGTGTGGCCTTTACCTATTTCCTTTGTGTCTGAATTCCACACCCAGGCGCCATCTGAGTGGAACCATCCCGCAGCCCACTCAGGTCTGTGGGTCTCTTCAGCCGGAGGTTAGGTAGGACCTGTGAAATGAAAGGGACAAGAGAACAAAAGAGACACGGATGCCAAGTAATGTATCAAAGCATCCCTTTACTTGGGGGTATTTTGAACTTATATAGTCAGGTAACAAATGAAACCAAAAACTCCAGAAATAAAATACATGCATAACGTAAATACAGTCTCAGAAGTGAAGACACCAAGATCTTTGCAAACTCAGTTCTCAGGCAGTCAAGTATGTTTACAACTCAGCATGTCCTCAGGCAGTAGGAATGTCAGTGACTCAGCATGGACTCCAGGTTGCTCAACTTCAAAGGCAGACATGTCAGTGTAGTAGCCATTGTTTAGCCCCACAGCTGTCTGCCTGCAGGCTCAGGAGCTGTTGGGAGGGAGTCAACAAATGTTTACCTAACTTAATTTGTGATAAAGACATGAATCTTAAAGCAACATAATAAAATAAATAAATAAAGATAATAATAATAAAAATTATTATTATTATACATAATAATAAAAGATAACTTAATAAAAAACTAAACAAATATGACATATATTATCATAATCCACATGTACAGTAACAAAATGAAAAGAACTTCATTGGTAAATAAATTATATGTATAAAGTTCTAGAAAACTCAGAAAATACAATAGTTTTCAGTAAGTAGTTGTCAAAATTCTACTAATTTTAATTAAGTAAAAGAGGAATTTAAGTTTATAGATATAGTAAATTAATTTACAGGTAACCTTTTCTCATCAATTTATAAATTACATTTAATTATTGATTGTATTTAGTATTAGTTGGTTTACTTAAAATGATCATAACTCATGAGTTTAAATGATTCTTTGTTGGAAAATATTTTATAACAGCAATAGTACATACTAAGTACAGTTTAGTTATTTGTCCTAAAAAATGAGTTGGCAATTGAGATGAAAATATAATTTCCCTTTTAAAATATATACCTGGTTTCAAAAGAAGAAAAACCTTTTCAACAATCCGGAATTAGTTTTCCTGTATTGAAATAATAAATTCTAAAAGAGTTAAGAGTTTCATTTTAAAAAATTGAGTACTAAGTTACAAGTGATTTTAATGTTCTAATTTGAATTATACCATTTAAATAATGGTGGCTATGAATTTGAATGAGTCTGAATACAAAGATTTCATCATGCATTTCAGGAAAAATCTTATGAGTGCTAACAGCATGAAAAAGGTAATTACTATAAACAACATAGCAATTAACACCTGAAGCAACAGAAGTGTTAGGTTTGTGATACTTTCCTGTCTGCCTCAATGAGAAGTAACTTTCTTCAAAATAAAATGGTGAATCAACTAGCTAATGAGAATATTCTTGTTGGATAAATGTAAGAATTAAAATGAAAAAAATGTTTCTTTAAAACTACAGATATTTATCTGATATTAAAAGTAACCCATGAACTTTTTAATTAGTTAAATCAATGAAATATGAAAGACTGTAGTATATAATATGTAATATGAAAGACA
Organism: Hylomyscus alleni; assembly: GCA_019843855.1. Lineage (NCBI taxonomy): Eukaryota > Metazoa > Chordata > Mammalia > Rodentia > Muridae > Hylomyscus > Hylomyscus alleni. The sequence goes on from JADRCC010146652.1 coordinate 6,910, forward strand.
AAGTGTGAAAAGCTAAGATTGTAAAGAGCTGTGCTTCATACATTTATCTAAAGGTATACTATGTCACGGCCAGCATGAGAGCCCTCCCAATATGTTTCCTTACCAGTATGCATAACACTATAACTTAATTCATATAACTGTAATGTTTTAACTCAATATATACAAATGGATATTCTTTTCTTTAAAGGTCATTATGTACTCAACATGGTTAAACAGTTCAAGAATACCTATATATAAAATGATGCCATACACAGTAAGTCTATTGTAGCTTTACCTCATAAATTAACAATATAAACTATAAACACTCCTGCACGTACATAGCCATAGGCCAACTTGATATAGATAATATCTCAGTTAAGAATCTCTTCCTACATTATTGTTGGTTATGTTAAGTTGAAAGTTAAAAAAAGCAACCCATAAAGGCTGGCAGGGCAATTTCTTCTGTGGACTATGTAATCTCCCACAATTGTTCAACTTTTTATTTTAGTGAAAAGGAGCCATAGAAAGTACAAAATGTATGAACATGGATGTGTTTCAATAAAATTCCATTTCCAAAGCATGTAACCAGACTCTTGATTGTTAGTCAACTATTGCTGGAGAGGGAAATATTGGAAAATATCTAAAATTCTGTTACACGCTGATGGCATCTTGTTGGTTTAGGTGAAGATTAAAAAAACAGAAATCATGCTGGCTTAGTAAAGTGATGGATGTAAGTTGTTCTCCAAGATCCATGACCTCGCTTGTTCCAGGAAGTTGACTAGTTCTTACAACAATCTCTTCATTAAATCAATGTAATTAGTAACTATATTCCAAATATTTATCCTTATCTACACAGATAAGTGTAGCTCTCAGCCCTCAACATATAAATTTCTTTTTATAACAGAGAAACACAATTACAGTAAAAACACAACCAATCAAAATGCAGGGAATACATAATCATATTGTAGTCAGCCCCAAATCCTACATATAAAACATTACTCCAGCACCTAAGGTCCAGGGAATATCACAGAAAAAGGAGAAGGATGATTGTAAAAGCCAGAGGATAGGAAGTCTGCTAGGAGGTTGTCTCCTAGACATTTTGGGGAAGTTAAACCTACAAACTCTCAACAACATGGCTGCCTCAACAAGACCTGAGATTCAACAACAATAGACATGCTTTCATGGAGAAGTCAATTCTCACGGAGTCCTGACCCTAGATAAAGAATTTTAGGCAAGTAGGAATGTTGAGACAAGGAAAGAAAATCAGAAGAGTTCCCTCAATAAACTTTTCAGTATCAAATGCTCAGACCTGAAATTGTATACATGCAAATAAGATTTCAAGTACTGAGAAGGAAGCATTTCTATATTTAGGAACATGCACACACACACACATATCAACTAAAGAGCAGTCATGGGTTTGAAAGAAAACAATGGGACAGGTCATGAGAGGGGTTAGAGGTAGAAAGGGGAAGGAGGAATGTTAAGCAACTATAATATATATACACAAACTGACACATACCCATATACATATGAAAGTTACATCTTCAGGATACTTTTCCAAACAGATATAAAATCACAATACCCTTCTAGACTATTGCCTTCAAATTATATTGGCTGACATTTTCTAATCTGGGGCTTTGCATATAGATATATGTATATGAATTCTTTACCTTATTTGAAATATTTATAAAATATTGCTTTTAAGCAACCACTTAGCATTTGTTTGTGTCTCACAGATAAGAGCAAGAGTGATAAGAAACAAAACTGAGCTACTAGCATAGTGTTTCCTTTTAAGATTACTATAAAATTGGCCATCGAGGATTCTATATAGTTAGGCTCAACCTGGATCAATCATTTTACCAGGAAAGATTGATTTTAAGTTTTCAACATTACAATTAAGAAGTAGCAACAAAAATACATTTTTTTTGGTTAAGGGTGACCATATCATAAGGAATTGTATTAAAGGGTCGTAGCACTAGGAATGCTGAGAACAACTGCTATAAAGTATACAAATAAGCTACCAGGTGAGTTTATAGAAAGAGTCCTCTCAAAAAAGTACAGATCTTGATATAATGGTCACTATAATATTATGTATTTCTTAATAACCAGACTCTTTGGATATAGTGAAAATTAGAAATACCCTACACACTAACATTTCTAGTGACCCCTAAACTGTTTTTAGACACCTCGTTTCCCATAACTAGGATAGGTCAAGGTAGAAAGTATGAATCACATTAAACTTACATCGGTTGTTGGTTGCTGGAGACTTGGGATGCTATCTGTAAGACCAGGAAATACAGAACGCAGCATACTATACAGGCAAGAATGAAACATTCTTGGCACACAATAATGTAAGGCTATGCCAACGAAAGTCTGAAGGACAGCAAGGCATATTTCAAAGATGTATTATGGACAATCTTTGTTCTAGAGTTTGATAATATCTAGAGTGATCTAAAACTATGCCCTTGGGTGAGTCTGTGAGTACATTTCAAAACATCACTAATCAGGTATTCTCTGATAGCGGTCAAATATGAGGAGATATGAAGAAAGAGCAGTGCTGCTTGCCTGCCAGGCTTTATTCTTTTTACAGGTGAGTATGTCTATCTGCTGCTGCTCTCATTGGAAACTGTTAGAGTTCATGTACTTCAGGCTTAAACATGGATTGAAGGTTATCATCCCTCTAGAAATTCTCCAGATTGGGAATGCTGAACATAGTTCATGAAATGTGGGATTCTTTTGGAACTACCTAGTTGTTAGCTATTCTAGACAATATACTTTTTAATAAGTACTTAAATGTTTTATTGGCTATGGTCTTCAATAAAACCTTGAATAATACATCCTTATACTATGTTATATCTCTAAATTAGGAAGGACACTATCGACTCCTAAGTATTAAACCACCAAGAAAATTATTGGGACTAGTAAAAATGCAAACAATGGGGGAAAGAAATATCAAATGGGTAAAGAAAAGTTACGTGTCAGTTATGACTCTTGCATAAATGCTATAATTTATATTTATGGTGTACTGGCCTGTGTTGTGTGTTAACTTGACACAAGTTGGGGTTATCAAAGAGAAAGGAGCATCAGTCAAGAAAATGCTCCCATTCTCAATTAATCTTCAAGAGGGGAGGGCGCAGCTCATAGTGAGTGGTGCCATCCCTGGGCTGATGGTCCTGGGTTCTATAAGAAGGCATGTTGAACAAGTCAGGAAAATCAGTCCAGTAAGTAGCACTTCTACATGGTCTATGCATCAACTCCTACCAATGTGAATTCCTGTCCTGACTTCCTTTGGTGATGAACAGGAATGTGAAGGTGTAAGATGCATAAACTCTTTACTCCTCAACTTGCTTCTTTGGCATAGTATTTCATTGCAGCAATAAAAACCCCGACTAAGACATGACTAAGACATATGATTTCTTACTGGTTTTATTTTTAAACAAGAGAAGTCATTCTGGTTTAGTAAAGGGGTGATTGTAGGTTGAAAATACTAAAGATTGCCCTAGAAGTCTCACTTTGAAAACCAATAAATTCCATTAGTTACAATAAACTAATATTCAAAAGATGTATTAAAATAGCATATAAACATTTTAGGAAATTAGTACTATATTACATATTCTATATCAGGTGGCACCCCTCTTCCATTTAATGGATACTAATAAATTGCCATGCCAGAGCTTGTAGCTGTAGTCTGGCTGATCCAATGGTGGACTTCTTTACCTGTGAGACTGTATTACATATCCACATACAGAGGTGATACTTCACAATGACAAAAAACACAGAATAACAAAATATCTGACTATTAAATCAATGAAGGGATCAAAATGTTGTTCATTATTTGCTTTAAAAATTGCTAACACAACTATAGTTAATATGTGCTTTACTTAAAGGTTTATTGTTATGAGGAAACATCATGACCAAGGTAACTCTTATAAAGGAAGACATTTAATTAGAGCTGGCATTCAGTTTTAGAGTTCTATTTTCAGCATGGCAGAAAAAATGGCAGCATGCAGGAAGACATGGTGCTAGAGGATAATAGATCTACACCTTGATCTAAATGCAGCCCGGAGAATGTGCACTGCTAGAAAACAAAAGGATGCACTGAATTCTACAGGCAAGATGTGAGAATTTCGTGAGACCACAAAGCTCTATCTCCATTGTAACACACAGTGACAATCTTCCTTTAACATGGCTACACCTCCAATAAGACCACATGTCTTATTATTGCCAATTTCGCATGGTCCAATCATTCAAACAATCACATTCCACAATTGGTATGTATAGGCTTATAAAAAGACATGAGTGTATATGGGCTATAACTAGTCATAGCATAATACATAATATATTATATATGTCCCCATAGTAGATAACAGCCTGAACAATGTTGAAAAGTTGTAAGTCTCTTCTAAGATTCAGGCATTATCTTAATTTTAATCCCTTATAAAATCAAAGTTAAATAGTAGATCACATACTACTAACATCACAGGATAGACATTAACATTACAATATAACATAGAAAGGAACTATTGGATGAAATCAAGACTAAAAACAAGATGGACAAACTCCAAATTGTGCATCTACATTTCTAGTGTCTACCTCATTTCAGCTTTGTAAACTATACCACACTTCTTTCTCTTGGGCTGGTTCTACTCCGTTAGCAGCTTAATTCAGCAGGTATCACATGGGAGTTCACACATGATCTGCTGTATTCTGCCAAAGGGCATGGGTCACTCCTCTCCAGCTTTGCCCTCTGTTTCACTCTAATCTCTAAGCTTACTCCACTCTACTGCTGCTGCTATTTCTTGGTGGTTATTCTATGGTACTGGCATCTCAAATATACTGGGGTCTTCCACTGCAACTAGGAAGCATATTTTCCAATAGCTTCTCATATGCTCCCTTCAAGGTAGAAAGCCTCAATTTCATTGCATAACCACTTATGTCTGAGACTTAAACTGCTACTGGAGTTATACCAATGATCTACCTGACAGACTCTTACACATTAAATGTCTATCAGGAGAAGTTCTTTCTCCAGAATACAGCTCTTTTGTGCTCTCAGGTAACACTTCACAGAAGATTTCACCTCAGTGATTCTAGTCTCTTCTTAATCACTGGCAGTTTCTTAGCTCAAGCTAACCAGAATCAGTTGTTCTAGCAATCGGTTCTATTCTTGATTCTAAAGGGATAGTGAGATACCTGAAGTTGCCAAGTTCTATTGGTTGCTGGAGCTGGAACATCCTTCCCCAAAATTCAATTACATTTACGTAACCTTCCTGTTTCCAATGAGTTTCCTCACTACCTATATTTGGCTGTCAAGAAACTAGCTCAGTAAACTGACTTGAACTCAGATATTTGTATGGTTTTTACACCTGAGTGCTGGGATTAAAGTTGTATGCCACCATACCTGAACCTAAGATTATGTTTATTTGAAACATACTCTGTACCAAGCTGGCATAGAATTCAGAAATAAACTTGTTTTTGTCTCCTGTGATTAAAGATGTGAATCACAATGCCTGAACCTAAACTTTTCATGGTGAATATTCTTCTAGATCTGAATTAAAAGCTCATGTCTTCACAGGTCATGATTTGGATCAAAATCCTGTGTTTTCCAGCCTCAAGACCTCGATCACACATGTGCCCATCAGTCCTGGATTGTAGTTCATTCCAGATATAGTTGACCATGGGGAATTGCCATCACAATCTACTCCTTATCAATTTGAAACACAATCATGTCTCTTTATGTACAAATGAGAACAATAACCAGGACATTATAAAGCCTAACATGATGTAACTTTCTCTTGGTTCACTGCAAAAGCATAAACGATAAGCTTATTTAGGTGGAATCTTCCCCTAAGTTCACCACTCCCTTAAATATATTTAATATACTTCAACACAGGATTTGGATTCATTATACTTTCTGGTTCCCCATTTATCTTTGAACCATACATTTTATTTTTTTTCTCTTTGGTAGACTTGATTAAAACTTGCACTACAAGATTGAACCACTGGAAAAAGTTGAAATGAGTTGACTTTGAGAAATTTTCTTAATGTAACTATTCTAAATCTCTTTACCTTACATTCAGGCAGACTCTTCTGACAAGAGCAAATGCAGCAATACCCTTGACCAAAATAACATGAGAATAGTCTCTAAGCTACATACAAATATCCTTTTTCTCTGAAGTCCCTTGAACCAAGCTTCCATAGTTCAAATCACTCTCAGTACCACTGTCTTCCATGCTTCTACAACTTTGGCCCAATGAGCCCAACGTAGTCCATCCCACAGCATTTCAAAGTCCCAAAATCTATATTCCTCAAATCAAAACCATGGTCACACCTGTGCCAACAATATCCCAATCTCTGGTACCCATTTCTGTTTTAGTTAAGGTTTTGTTGCACTATAGATTCTCCATCACTAAGACAACTCTCTCTAGGAAGATATTTAATCAGGCCTGGCTTAAAGTTTTAGAGCTTCCTTCTGCTAACATCATGGCAGAAGTTGTGGCAGCATGCAGGAAGACATGTTGCTGGAGGAGCCAAAGGGGTTACATTTTTACTCAAAGGCAGGCAGGAGACTCTCTTCCAGAGCCAGCCAGGAGGATCACCTAGATCACACTGCCCAGACTTGAGAATTTCAAGAAACCTAAAAGTCCCACCTCCATTATGACATGCAGTGACATACTTCCTGTAAGAAAGCTACATGTTTCCCAATATGACCACATGTCTGATTGTTTTCCACTTTATTTATTTAATTTATTTATTTAATTTATTTATTTATTTATTTATTTATTTATTTATTTTATTAATTAATTTATCTTTTACATTCCATATTCCATTCCCACCCCTCAAATCCACCCTCTGACTGCTCCACATCCCACACCTCCTGCCCAATGCCCTATCTCCACGTGGATGCTCCTACCCTCCCACTCCACCTGACCTCTAAATTCTCTGGGACCTCCACTCTCTTGAGGGTTATGTGCATCATCTCTGAATGAATACAGACTCAGAAGTCTTCTACTGTATGTGTGTTAGATTTCCCCACTTCTCATGGGGTAAGCATATTCAATCAACCACATTCCACTCCCTAGAACCCATAAGCTTATAAGAACACATGAGTGTACAAGGGTTATACCTAGGCATACCCTTACACAAAATACATTAAATATACCTCCTATAGTCCCCTTTAATCTAGCACAGCCTCAACAATTTTTAAAGGTTGCAAGTTTCTTCTAAGATTCATATATTCTCTTAACTATAATCACTTATAAAATCAAAGTTGAATAGTCATATACTCTCAACATCACAGGATATATAATAACATTACACAACATCATAGTGAGAAAATACTGGACCAAATCAAAACAAAAATCTGCTGGTGAAAGACCAAACTCTGCATCTACATGACTGATATCCAACTCCTTTCAGATTTGTAAACTATAATCCATTTCTTTTTTTGGGGCTGGTTCCATTTCCTGTTAGTAACTTTACTTAGTAGATAGCCCATGAGGTTCACACATGATCTTTTAGGATATTTCAGAAGGCTAGGGCCACTCCTCCAACTCTGGTCTCTATCACTCTAGGCTCTGGCTGACTTCACTCCATGGTTTCTGCTGTTCTTGGTGGACATCCCATGGAACTGGCATCTCAAATAGTCTGGGGTCTTCTGCTGCAACTAAGCATCACTCCCACCAATAGGTTCTCATAAGCTATCATCAAGGTCCATTGCTTCAACTTCATTTCAAAAACCCTTCAGTTCTAGGTCTTCAACTGGTACTGATGTGATCTTTCCTGGTCTCTCACACTGTCAAGCCTCAACTGCTACTCATTACCCCTTCATTCCTTCAAAACCATTACTACATGGCAGATTCTTATACATTACCTGGCTACCAGCAGCAGTTCTTTCTCTGTAATACAGCTTCTTTGTACTCTTCTTTGTATTCTCACATAGCACTTTGCCAGAAGTTTTTACTTTGGTGATGCTAGTTTCTTATTAATCACTGAAAATTTCTTAGCTCTAGCTAAGCAGCATATGTTGTATCAGTACCCCATTATATTCTTAATTCTAAACCCATAGGGACATTCCCAAAGCTACCAAATTCTGAGAGATTCTAGGTCTAAAACATGGACCCCTAGTTTAATTACATGTACAAAATCTTCCTATTTTCAATTGTTTCCTCACTACCTATGTTTGGCTGTCAAGGAACCAGCTCAGTAAACTGACTTGAACTCAGAAATCTGTATGGTTTTCACACCTGAGTGCTGGGATTAAAGTTGTATGCTACCATGCCTGCAATAAGCTTTAATTTACCTGGAATTTACTCTGTACCAGGATAGTTTGGAACTCAGAAATCTACTTTCCTCTGTCTTCTGTGATTAAAGATGTGTACCATCATGCCTGAACCTAAGATTTTCATAGAGACTATGTTTCTAGATCTGTATTAAAAGCTTATGTCTTTACAGGCCATGATTTTGATCAAAACCCTGTGTTTTCAAGCCTCAAGATCTTGATCACAGATGTGCCCTTCAGTTCTGGATTGTAGTTCATTCCAGATAAAGTTGACCACAGAGAATTGCCATCACAATCTACCAATAGTCATTTTGACACGCAATCATGTCTCCTTATATACAAATGTGAACCATAACCAGGTCATAATAATGCCTAACATAACTTTCTCTTGGTTCACTGCAAAAGCATAAACAATAAGTTTATCTAGGTGGGATCTTGCCACAAGGTCATCACTCCCTTAATTCTATTTAATATCCTTCAAGACAGGCTCTGGTTCCATTCTACATTCTATTTCCCCATTTGTCTTTGAACCATACATTTTGTATTTTTCCTTTCTCAATTTTGTACACTGAATTGTATATCACAGGATATACAATAATTTTGCAAAACATCATAGTGGGGAAATCCGAAACCAAATCAAAACCAAAAGCCAGCTGGTAAAAGACCAAACTCTGCATCTACAAGTCTGATATCCAACTCCTTCAGATTTTAAACTATAATCTATCTCTTTTACTTGGGCTGGTTCCATTGCCTGTTAGCAGCTTGACTCAGCATGTATCCCATGAGGTTTACACATATCTTTTGGGCTATGTTAGACATTTCCAAAGCTAGCAAATTCTATTAGATACTATAACTGGGACTTGCCCCCCTCTTCAATTACATTTACACAAGTTTCCTGTTTTCAGTGGTTTTCTCACTTCCTAAGGTTGGCTGTCATGGAACTAGCTCTGTAGCATGATCATGAACTAAGATCTGCATGGCTCTCACACCTAAGTGCTGGGATTAAACTTGTATATCACCATGCTTGGACCTAAGTTTACCTGGAACTTACTCTGCAACAGGATGGACTCTAACTCAGGAATCTGCTTGCTTCTATCTCCTGTGATATAATCAAACTGAACACTAAGAATAACCATCACAATCCATCACTAGTCAATTTGACACACAATTGTGTCTCTTTATATCCAAATAAAAACAGAAACCTTGTCATAATAATGCCTAACACATCCTTTGGTTCACTATAAAAACACAAACAATAAGCTTATCTAGGTGGGGTCTTACTCCTTCTCTTATGTATTCGCTTCCTTCTATTATCACCTTGGCAGGAAGTGTGTGGCACCATCCAGGAAGACATGGTTCTGGAAGAGACAAGTGTCCTACATCTTGACCTAAGTGTAGACAGGACACTCTCTCCCATAGGCCACTGGGATAATCACTGGGATAATACATCAATCTAGTATATTGTTGTCTAAAAATAAGTGCTAATTTTCTCTAATTTATTTTGTTAATTCCCTCCATATTGTCTTCATTTGGTTTTTAGAGCAATGAACAGACATCATGCATAGAGCTGAGAATTTCATGAAACCTCAATTCCCCACCTTTATTGTGATACACAAGGATATATTTAATCTCATAACTCTGCCTTTTCAATATGCCCACAAGTCCTAATAATCATGTATCTTCAAACTACAATACTATGATTTCCACTTGAAAGCTGACTTCATCTTTTATTTCATGAGTTTCCTGCTTTCCAAATTTCTAATACATTTTATATAATCAATATTTGCTATTCATGAATCCCACCTTAGGCACCTTTTGTATTCTACCTCTAAAGTTCACCTGACTACATCAATCTAGTATATCATTGTCTAAAAATAAGTACCAATTTTCTCTAATTTACTTTGTTAATTCCCTTCATATTGTCTTCATTTGGTTTTTAGAGCAATGAGCAGACATCATGACCAAGGCAACTCCAATACAGGACAACATTTAACTGACATTGGCTTATAGATTCTCAGGTTCAGTCTATCATTGTTAAGGTGGGCACTTGACACCTTTCAGGCAGGCATAGTTCAAAAGGAGCTGAGAATTCTACATCTTCATCCAAAGGCAGACAGAAGACTGACTTCCCAGAAGCTAGGAGGAATGTCTCAAAGCCCACCCCAACAGTGACACACACACACACACACACACACACACACACACACACACA
>JADRCC010146656.1:0-14113 GCA_019843855.1 Hylomyscus alleni
AATCAGAAAAGAACACACATGGTATGCACTCTCTGATAAGTGGATATATAGCCCAGAAGATTGGAATACACAAAGTACAATCCACAAACCACAAGAAACTCAAGCAGAAGGAAGGCCAAAGTATGGATACTTTGTTCCTTCTTAAAAGGAGAACAAAATACTCATGGAAGGAGTTGTAGAGACTAACTATGAAACAGAGACTGAAGGAAGGATAATCCAGAGACTGATTCTCCTGGGAATCCTCCCCATATTCAATCATCAAATCCAAACCCTATTGTGGATGCCAGTAAGTGCTGTATGACATGAGCCTGATATAGCTGTCTCCTGAGAGGCTCTGACAGTGCTGACTAATACAGAAGTAGAGGCTCACAGACATCCATTGGACTGAGTACAGTGTCCCCAATGAAGGAACTAGAGAAAGGACCAATGGAGCTGAAGGGCTTGCAACCCTTTAGGACTTACAACAATATGAACTAACCAGTACCCTCAGAGCTCCCAGTGACTAAACCACCAGGCAAAGAGTACACATGGTAGAACTAATGACTCCTGCAGTATATATATAGCAGAGGATGGCCAACTAGGTCATCAATGGGAGGAGAGGCCCTTGGCCCTGTGAAGGTTCTATACCCCAGTGTAGAGAAATGCCAGGGCCAGGAAGCAGGAGAGGGTATGGTAGTGAGCAGGGGGAGGGAGGAGGGAACAAGGGATTTTTTTTTTGGTTTTGCTTTTTATTTTGTTTTATTTTATTCTTTTTTTTCTTTTTAAATTTTTTTGAAGGGAACCTGGAGGAGATATTGTATGACATGTAAATAAAGAAAATATCTAATAAAAAAGAAGAAAAAAAAAACCAAAAAACTACATAGTACTGTTATAGGAACAGAAAGGTGGATCAATGGAATTGAATCAAATACCCAGAAATAAACTCTCACAGATATGGGCACCTGATTTTTGATAAAGAAGTCAAAACTATTCAGTGAAAAAATCAGCATCTTCAATCAGTAGTGGTAATTTAACTGGATGTCAACATGTAGGAGAATGAAGATATGTCCATATGTATGTCCCTGCACAAAACTCAAGTTTAAGTGGATCAAGGTTCTCATCATAAATTTGGATACACTAAATCTCATAGAAAAGAAAGTGGGGAATACCCTTGAATAAATTGGTACTGGAGACAATTATCTTTTTAAAAATTTACTAAATATTTTCTTTATTTACATTTCAAATATTATAACTTTTCTTCTTTCCACTCTGAAAACCCCCTATTCCAATCCCCCTCCCCCTGTTTACCAATCCACCCAGTCCTGCTCCCTTATCCTGGTATTCCCCTACACTGGGGCATGTAGCCTTTCACAGGACCAAGGGCCTCTCCTCTTATGGATGTCCAACAAGGCCATCCTCTGCTACTTATGTGGCTGGAGCCATTGATCCCTCCATGTGTACTCTTTGATTGGTAGTTTATTCCCTGGGAGCTCTGGGTGTACTAGTTGGTTCATATTCTTGTTCCTCCTAGTGGGCTACAAATTTCCTCAGCTCCTTGGGTCCTTTCTCTAGCTCTTCCTTTGGGGACCTGTGCTCAGTCCATTGGTTAACAGTGAGCATCCACTTCTGTATTTGTCAGACACTGGCACAGCTTCTCAGGAGATAGCTATATCAGGCTCCTACCAACAAGCACTTGCTGGCATCTGCAATAGTGTCTGGATTTGGTAACTGTATATGGGATGGATCCCCAGGTGGTTCAGTCTCTAAATGACCTTTCCCTCAGTCTCTGCTCCACACTTTGTCTCTGTATACTGAGTACCTATGGGTCAGGCTCTAAGATCAACAATTCACAATTGAGACCTCATGAAATTGCAAAGCTTCTGTAATCCAAAGAACACTGTCAAAAAGACCAAAGGGCAGGCTAGAGATTGGGAAAGGATCTTCACCAACTGTACACCACTTGTTAGAGAGCAAATATTCAAAATTTACAAAGAAATCATGATGTTAGACACTAACAACTCAAATAACACAATTTTTAATATGGGGCACAGGGCTATATAGAGAATCCTTAACAGAGGAATTTCGAATGGCTTAGAAACTTAAACATACAAAGTCTTAAGTCATCAGGGAAATTAAAATCAAAACATTTATGAGGTTTTATCTTAAACCCATGAGAATGACTAAGGTAAAAAACTCAAGAGATAGCACATGCTGGAGCAGATGTGGAACATAGGGAACACCCCTCCATTTCTGATGTGAATGCAAGCTTGAACAACCACTTTGGAAATCAATTTTGCAGTTTCTCAGAAAACTGGGAAAAGTTCTATCTCAAGTGCAAACTATACAACTCTGGGACACATACCCAAAAGATACTCCACTATGCCCAAAAGAAACTTACTCAACTATGTTCATAGCTATTCATAATAGCCTGAAACTAGGAGTAAACTAGATGTTCCTAAACAGAAGAATGAATAAAGAAAACATGCTATATCTACAAAATAGAATACTATTCTTCTAATAAAAGAAAAGCTATCATGTATTTTACAGGCAAATGGGTGGAACCTGAGAATATCTTCCTGATTGAGGCAAGACATTCTTAAACAGTAATGTATCTTATGTACTCAGTTACAAGTGGATATTAGACTAGTATACTCTTGCTACACTCCACAGACCCAAAGAAAGTATAAAAGTTACAAGTATGCTTGAATCTCACTTAGAAGGGACAATAAAATAGTAATATGAAGCAGATTGAGGGTAGGATCTTGGAGGGAGAGGTGATGATTAGGGGAATGGGGACTTCAGGATCAGGTGTGAGGATGGACAGGAGTAATGGCCAGATGGCCAAGAGAATGAGTTGAAATCTGCAAGTGACAGGGGTAAGGTGGTGGGGTACACTCCAGGAAGAAAAAGAGACCAGGGAAAGGAAGGCACCAATCACCAAACAATCAATGATGATGACCTTAGCTATGACTCACTACATTGGGGACCTAGAACCCAAAGAGGCCACCTCTTATAGCCAGGCAAGAATCACAGTGGAGCAATAAAGACACCAACCTAACCAAAACTCTGTCACTCAAAAATTAATCCTGTCTACAGGAAATTCAGATACGTGAGATGGAACACATACTGAGAGGATGACCAACTGATAACCCTTCTAACTTAAGACCCCTCCCATAAGTAAGCACCAATCTCTGACACTATCAATGATATTCTGTTATACTTGCAGACAGAAACTCCACTCAGCTTCTGACTCAGGGAAATGCAGATATGGAAAGTCAACAGTAGATGGAGCTTAGAGACTCTTATGGAAGAATAGAGGGAAGAATTACAGGTCCTGCAGGGAATAGAAACTCCACGAGAAGACAAATGGAGATAACTAACCTAGAACTTAGGGACTCTGACAGACTGAACCACCAATCAAATAATATATATTGGCTAGACCTAGGCCTCCTTGCACATATATAGCAGATGTGCGGCTTGATTTTCATGTGTTTTTTGAACAACTGGAGCAGGACTAACCAAAAAAGCTGCTGTATGTCCTTCAGATTTGTTCTGGCTACACTTCCTTATCTGACCTCAGAAGAAGCTTATAGCCTCAGATTGACATGAATTGTCATGATTGTGGGATACATAAGATGGCTACCACTGGCTCAGGGAAGAAGACAAAGGGAAAAACAGGAAGGAGAATGGGAGGGGGTGACCTGAAGAGGGTCAGTGAACAGGATTTAATGTAAATAAATAAAAAAATAAATAAATTGAAAAAGGAAAAATAATTTAAAACTGTTTTTAACTGTTGTCGTGGTAAATTGTTGAGCCAATTTACCCAATCAATGAATTCACAACTCTATTAATTGGTATACAAGTTACTGGCCTAGATTGGGCAGATCTACCACTATGCTATTCCCATCTATTAAATCCCATATGACTTGCGATTTCTCCAAACCATTTGCTTCAGCTCCACCTTCCTTCCACCTCGTCCTCCTCTGTCGTCCTCCTCTCTAGTCTCCTCCCTCCCTATCCCCTTCTCCCACAAACTTTTCAGCTCCAGCTTCCCTCCTGCTGCCCAATCATCAACCTTAGCCTTTATTTGAAAAGTTAAGGTGAGGAGAAGTTTCACAAAGCTCCTCTGTACTTGATTTGCTTCTAGTCCTTAGTGCTTTCCAGGAGAGGAGAATGAGCATCAAAATATAAGATCAGGGCTATCCACAACAAACTGTAATATAAAGTACCAAAGTAAAAGTAGATATCTCTTGAGAGTTTTGCTGGGTATAGTAGTCTGGGCTGGCATTTGAGTTCTCTTAGGGTCTGATGACATCAGTCCAGGATCTTCTGACTTTCATAATCTCTGGTGAGAAATTTGATGTAATTCTGATGGGTTTGCCTTTATATGTTACTTGAACTTTTTCCCTTACTGCTTTTAAAATTCTTTCTTTGCTTTGTGCTGGTCTCTTTTAATTACAGCTATTTTCTCACTTCCATCTGACCAGCATTGAGAAAAGCAAACATTTCGCCTTAGGAGTTCTGTTATATTGTTAATCACAGGTGTTTCTTTGGCATGAAACCAGTTAATTACAGAATGTTAAATAAAAATAGTCCCATAGAGCCTTTAGATATCCCTCTAAAATTTCATAATTTAAGCCTTTGTAATATACACTGCTCTGAAATTGCTTATCTATCAAACTCCAAAAGAACACCCCACTGAGCTCACAACACTCAATTACTTTCCACCCAAAGTCCCAAAATCTGTCCACAATCCTTTCTAAAACTCAGCCTGTCACAGTAATTCTTCAAAATCATAATAACAACTGTTTTGTTTATGGTTTTGCTTGCTGCCCTGAAATATTATGACAGAAAAAAAACTAATTGTAGAGCAAAACAACTTTATTTGGATTATGATTCCATACTTTTGCTCATCGTCAAAGGATGTAGATCAGAACCAAAACATGGCAGGAACCTTCAGGCAAGAGATGATGCAGAAGTCATGGAGGGGTAGTGTTTACTGACCTGTTCACTTGAATGGCTAAACTACAATTTTTATAAAATACAAGGATACCAGCATAGGAAAAGAACCCCACTCAAAATGATCTTGGCCTTTTTTCTATTAATTACTAATCAAAAAAATTATTTACAAACAGATCTTTGGAGGTCATTTTCTCAAATGAGATTTTCTATTTTCAGAAAATTCTTGTGTGTGTGTGTGTGTTTGTGTGTGTGTGTGTGTGTGTGTGTAAAGGAACATAAGTGAACACTGTCAAACACAGGTATTTTATTTGACATTTAGTTACTACCCTGGTTTCCAGACAAGACATTACAAATCATACATCAACTTTTGTCTTTCCTATACAAATGTATGCTGTATATGTAGGATAAAGGGGTTAAGGATTGCAAGAAGCTCTAACAAACTGATGTCATTGAATCTGATATTTGACATAATGACAAAAAAGTGTCAGTGTGATATTTAGATTAAGGATTATTTCATTCAACTGCTCTACTGAAGAGACTAGTCACAAGGACAGTGTTTGAATCTGACCTTAGGATTGCACCACCTTCAGGGGAAGGCACAGATTCTGGCAGATATACTAAGGAATTGTGAGAAGCATGCACATAGACAAGTGCTTGGGAGAATAATTAGCAATACAATACAGTCTTAAGACCAGTAGTGGGTTTTACAAACTGAGTGGCAACCACAGGATA
Source organism: Hylomyscus alleni (assembly GCA_019843855.1). Lineage (NCBI taxonomy): Eukaryota > Metazoa > Chordata > Mammalia > Rodentia > Muridae > Hylomyscus > Hylomyscus alleni. Next base: position 5,674 of record JADRCC010146656.1, read on the forward strand.
GTTATAGTTCTTTGCCTATTGGTGTGCTAATGAATCACAAGTATTTAAATGACAGACTCAAGGGACAAGGTCTTTATAGTGAAAATATTCTTCCCTTTAAAGGAAAATGTTCTTAAGGGAGGATGTTCTTAAGGGATGATGTTCAGTTATAGAATGTGTCTCAAGCTGGACTAGTCATTGGTTGGTTACTCCCATAAATTCTGTGCCACCCCTATCCCAGTACATCTTACAAGCAGAAAAAATGTTAGGTCATATTTGTTGTTCCTGGGTTCTTATACCAGTCCCTCCATTGAATGTCTTACAGGAGATGGCCAGTTCAGACTCCATATTCTCCAATACCATGAGTCTCAGCTCATATTACCCTCATCAATTTCTGAAAGTTTCCATTGACCTATTTCTAACTGTTCTGAGAGTTGCCTCCAAATTCCAGTCTTCTTCCTCAATACTCTCTCCCTCTATTTTCCTCATACTTGATTTTTCCTGTTTCCATCCTTGCTCCCCAACTACATGTAGTCCCCTGCCTGTACCTCCCCATGATGTCAATTCTGTTTCCTCTTTAAATAAGATTTACATGTCTCTCACTTGAGGCTTACTGTTTATTTTGTTTCATTGGGTCTGTGGATATACATGTTTATCCCTTACTTTACTGCTAAGTAATTAAATACTATGTTTGATTTTCTGAGTCTGGGTTAGCTTGCACAGTATGACTGTTTATAATTCTATCCACATGAGGGCAAATTTCATGTTATTGTTTTTTATAACTGAGTAATGGACCGTTTATATAAATATACCACATTTTCTTTATCCATTCTTCATTTGCAGTACAATGAGGTTGTTTCCAGTTTCTGGCTATTCTGAATGTTGACCCTATAAATTTCGTTCATCAACTCTCCTGTCAGTACAGTGAAATTTCCTTTGGGCATATGCCCAGGAGTGGTATAAGTGGGTCTTGAGGTGGATAGACTCCCAAATTTCTGAGAAACCACCATATAGATTTTCAAAATAGGGGTAATTGTTTGCACTACCACCAAGAATAAAGAGCCCGTAGATATATGCTATTATCCTAGTATTCTTCACTTAAGCTCCAGATGCAAATTCTTCCAAGGAAATTCAAAACAGACACACACAGAAGTGGGATTTACAAATCTCCAGGATGTATCTTAGTGAAATCATTCTTTTAACTAAAAGTATTTATCACCTTAAATGGTTTTAATATAAAACTATAATATATATGTAATGCCTTTATTGAAAGAGGAAAACTAAGGGAAATAAAAGATAAAGCAGAATAAAAACATTATTGACTGATAGTAAATAAAAATATAATTTTAGACTTTCAAGACATCAAAATCATGAGAGCTATGACATCCAAATGAATACTCTGAGTTTTCAATGAAAACAAAAGTAATTTGGAAGTGTAAATTGAGAATCAGTGCATTTGACTTATATTCTACAATTTAATTTGAATCCAAAAGCCTTCCTTTACTTCAAACTTTACAGTGTCTTTAACTGTCATAGAATGTGGCACATTGTAGATCACTATATAGGTATAGTCCATATATTCCTTTATTCTATCCTTTCTGAGTCAATAATATTTGAGTTTGGTTATGTTGCATTGCTACCAAGCATATAAAATGAAATCATATTCATAACAAGGAAACTCTGTGTTAAAAGCAGTCATAATCTTCTTCCTTGTTTATACAGCTAAGCTATTCTTCATAACAATTCAAATGGAAGATTTTCTTCAAAAGAATAGAACCATCTGTGAATTGAGTTAACTATGCTTTTGGAGAGCTCAGACCTTTCCTTATTGTTCAAGTAACTCTATTCATTCATGAAGAGACATTCTGTAAGAACTTCACACTGGCATCAGAGGTTACAGTATTCTATTATTCCTGGTTGTCATATGAGCAAAACAAAAAATAACTAGAGGATTCTGGGGTTTTTTGCATCTTTGATTATTAATTATTTTATTTATTTATATCTCAAACATTGCCTTCCTCCTGGACCTTCCCTCACAGAAATTTTTCCCAATCACATATACCTTCACCTCTGAGAAAGTACCCCACCTCTAGTCATTCCCCTTTCCTAGGCGTGACTCTATTGAATTAGGCACATCCTCTTCTATGATAGCCAGACAAGATGGTTCTGTGCCACATATATGCAGGGGGCCTCAGACCAGCCCTTGTAAGCTCTTTGGTTGGTGGCTCAGACTCTGGGAGCTCTCAGGGTCCAGGTTAGTTGACACTCTTAGTTTTCCTATGGAGTTGCCATCCCCTCAGTTCCTTTTGTCTTTTGTCCCCAACTCTTCCATAAAGGTTTCTCATGTCAGTCCAATGCTTGTCTCTATGTATCTGCATCTGTCTCAATTGGGTGCTGGTAGAGTTTTCAGAAAGCAACCATGCTAGGCTCCTGTTTTCAAGCAGAACATAGAATCTGTATAAATTTTCAACAATTATGGACATTTTGTTCTGATGATAATTGTCTGTGGTTCATAGCTGCTGCCATATCTGGTAAGACTATTGATTTTTAAATCTCCCTTAAAGCTTACACAGTATTTTCTAGTACTGTTGTTAGTAGACTTAAGCCAGGATGCTTTCATATCCCAAATCAAGGTATTTGAATGATCCAAAGTGTCAGTTGTCTCCAACAATACTATTTCACATTCAATCTCAGAAAGTTAAACAAGCAAAACGGGTACAATCTGTATTTCCAGGGATGTTTTCTATACTAACTTGATGGAGTCTCCGTTTAGAAAACTTTTCATGTTTTGTATTGGGGTTTTTGTTAGCCTATGGTTCTTTGGAAACATTATTAGACCAAATATCATTTAACACACTCGTGTGCATACACACATACACACACACATACACACACACATACACACAAACACACACTGTATTTTTGTGTGTCTATAATACATACATATATATATATATATATGTTTACATATACATTTACATGAATTATGAGTGTTTCTAATTAAGTACAAAATAATTCCTTGATACTATCTCAGTAAACCTTTGTATATTTCTCTTTTATCCATCTGTCTCTATGTTTATTTATTCTTCCACAGCCCCAGTAAGAGCACATATCCCGATTTTTTTGTTTTAGTTTTTGTTTTTTGTTTTCCACCTCTTATTTGCTTTATCCTGCTTTGTCCCATCTTAATCCATCTGTTACTATGACCTACGTTATTAGGTATTGGAAAACAGAAGTAATGTGGTTCTAATTATGAGGTAAAATATGTCATTCCCACTTTGTGAAATTCTCTTAAAAATATTGAAGTATGAGGTTATTTTATGAAACAGATAACTTTGGAGAAATAATGAAACCAGAGAAATAACTGTAGACAAACAGAGACTAAGAGGGGATACTGGAACTGATTCTGGAAAAGAAAATATAAAGAAAACCTCATGAAATAGAAATAAATTATTAAACACTTAGAGATCTGGTGTTATATTACTGTTTGTTTGCCTGCTTGGTTTGGCTTTGGTTTTGGGTTTTTGAGACAGGATGTCTCTGTGTAGCCTTAGCTGTTCTGGAACTCAGCATGTAGACCAGTCATCAAAATCACAGGGTTCTACCTGTATATGCCTCCCAAGTGCTGGGTTTGAAGTCATCTACACCAGTAACTGGCTTAGATCCTTATTCTTAACAGAATACTATGCTAAAATGACATCATATAACCCAACAATTTGACAGGGTAAGAAACTTACTTAAGACTTTGATGTAAAGTGTTGGCAAATTCTCTGGAAGTCACAGAACAGTCTAGAATTAAAATATTTTGATATGAACCAGAACAAAGTATAGTTTCCTGAAATATTTTGTAATTTTCTATCAGATTTTTCCCCATATATTTTAGCTGATCACTTAAAATATTACTCTTTTATGCTGTTATTTTTTCTCACAAATCTTTCATGTTTTGAGAAAAAAACTGTCAAGTATTAATCACATGTATAAGGTTTCTAGAGTCTCTAAAAATGTCAAGGATAGATAACTCTTTCAATAATTATTTGTTGGGATGAAAAAGAGTAGAGATAAGCCACACTCTTATAAATGCTCACAAATTTGAAACTTATCATATAATTTATATATTATTCTCTGTCATAAATACGTGAGACCAGAGATAAGTCAATATTATTACACTTTATACATAATCTGATAATGAAATTGGAGCAGTCATTAAAAGACTCCCTTCCCCAGAAATGTTCAGGGTCAAATGGGATGTTACCTCCTTTTCAAATTACAGCTAATACCAATACTTCTCAGTGTTTTTACAAAATAGAAATAAAATTAACAATGACAAATACATTTTATAAGGCCACACTCACCCTGATACTGAAATCATGTAAGTATTCAAGGAAGAAAGAGAACTTCAGACTAGTTTCCCTAATGAACACTGATGCAAAAATACTCATGAAAAACTTGCAACCCAAGTACAAAAACACTTGTCAGTTATCAATGGGAGGAGAGACACTTGGTCCTGGACAGGTTTGATGTCCCAGTATAGGGGAATGCCAGGGAGGGGAGGCAGGGGTGAGTACAGTTGGAAAGCACACTCAAAGAAGCAGGGTGAGAGAGAATGAGATAGGGGGTTTCTGGAGGGGAAACCTGGAAATGGGATAACATTTGAAAGGAAAATAAGTAAAATATCCAATAAATAATTGACAATAAAAAAGCAAAAAAGAGCACTGAATATTCTTCCAGGGGTCCTGGAAAAAACCAACAAACCACCCAAACAACAGCAACAACAAAAACATCAAAAACAAAGCATCATTCAACATGACTAAATAGGCTTTATGCAAGGGATGCAGGGATGGTTCAATATATAAAAATCCATCAAAATAATCCACTATATACACTAACTGGAAGAAAAAATAGGCTTATGATCATCTCATTAGATGTTAAAAAAGATGTTGAGAAAATGCAAAATCTCTTCATGCTAAAAGTCTTGGAGATATCAGTGATACATGATATCTCCAAACATAATACCTAAACATAATAAAAGCAATAAACAGCAAGCCAATATCCAATATTAAATTAAATGGAGAAATTTTAAAGAAATTTCACTAAAGTCAGTGATAAAAATAGATGTATTCTCTCTCCTTATCTATTAATTATAGTACTTGAAGTTCTAGTTAGAGCAATAAGACTACTAAAGGAAATGAATGGGATACAAGAAAGGAAGGAATAAAGGAATTATTATTTTCAGACCATATTATAGTATATATAAACAACCCCAAAAATTCTGCCAGAGAATTCCTACAGCTGATAAACACCTTTATCAAAGTGGCTGGATATAAAATTAATTCAAATACATCAACAGCCATCCCTTTTAAAAATAATCAATGAGTTGAGAAAGAATTTGTGGTGACAAGACCCTTTACAGTAGCCAAAAATAATATAAAACACCTAGGTGTAACTCCAGCAAAGCAAGTGAAAGTCCTGTGTTGACAAGGACCTCAAATGTCTAAAGGAAGAACTGGAGGAAGATATAAAAAGATGGAAAGATCTCCCATGCTAATGGATCAGTATAATTAACACAGTGAAAATGGCCATCTTAGAACAAGCAATCCACATATTCAACACAATTGTAATAAAAATTATATCACAATTCTCTACAGACTTTGGAAGAACAATTCTCAACTTTATGTGGAAAAACAAAAAACCCATGATAGTTAAAAATTAGGGGGAGGAGGAGGGCAAGGGCATAGGGGATTTGTAGAAGGGAAACTGGGAAAGGAAGTAACATTTGAAATGAAGATAAATAAAATAACATAAAAAATATCCTGCAGAATAATAGAAATTCTGTGTGAAGCACCATCCCTCATCTCAAGCTGTACTACATAGGTATAGTAATAAAAAATGCACGGCATTGGTACATAAGCAGAGAAATTGATCAGTGGAACTGAATCCAAGATCCAGAAATAATCCCCAAACATATGTACAGTTGATATTTGACAAAGAATGCAAAACTGTTCCATGGGGAAACCTCATATTCACCTAATTTTTCTACTTTACTTAGATGTCTGCATGTAGAAGAATGCAAATAGATCCAAGTCTATTATGCTGCAAAAATGTCAAGTTCAAGTGGCTCAAAACTTCAATATAAACCCAGATAAACTAAATCTATTAGAAGAGAAGGTAAAGAGCTGCCTTGAAAAATTGTTACTGGAGACAATTTCCTATCCACAAGTCCAATGGCTCAGTCTTTAAAATCAAAAATTGTAAAATAAAACTTCATGAAAATTAAAAGTTTCCTCAAGGTAAAAGACACCTTGCATAGAACAAAATGAAAGCCTATACATTAAAAAATATCTTCACTAACTTTAAAGCTGACAGAGGACTAAAGAAGGTAGATACCAACAAACCAAATAACCAAATCAAAAAATCGGGGACAAAACTAAATAGAGAATTCTCAACATAGTAATCACCAATTGCCAAGAAACACAGAAAAGTTTCACGTCCTTAGTAGTCAGGGAAATACAAATAACATGACCCTGAGATTCTGTCTCATAATTCTCAGAATGACTAAGATCAAAAACTCAAGTGACAGCACATGGTGGAGAAGATGTGGAGCATGGGGAACACTCCTCCATTGCTAGAAGGATTGTAAACTTGTAAAGCCACTTTGGAAATCAATTTGGTGGTTTTAGAAAACTGTCACTAATTTAATCTCAAGCTAGTTTATACCACTCATAGGCATATACTCACAAAATGTCCTATAGTACCAAATGGGCACTTTTTCACCTATGTTCATAGCAGTTTTATTTGTTATAGGCATAAACTTTAAACAGTCTAGATGTCCTATAACTGAAAATTACATAAAGAAAATGTAGTATATCTACACAATGAAACACCATTCTGCTATAAAACACAAAGACATTATGAATTTTGCATGCAGATGGAAGGAACTTGAGAATATAATCCTAAGTGAGGTAACTCAGAGCCAGAAATATACATATGAAATATCCTTATTTGGAAGTGGATATTAGCTAATAAGTTCAGAATAACCATGTTACAATACACAGATCCAAATACCTGGATAATAGGGAGAGCCAAAGGGAACATGTGCAAATATATCTCAGAAGGGGAAGCTCAATAGACTTCAGAGGTAGATTTAGAAAGAGAATTGAGTATTAAGGCCAGTGAGAAGGGGAAGGGAATGTTGATCATGTATGGAGACAGGCGTGACAAGAGAAGGCTGTGAGTGAGAATGGAAACCAGTCAGGAGAATCCAGTGATCTATCTGGAGACTTGGCACTGGTGATGGTACCAGAAATCTTGGCGGAAAAACCTGGATGAGATTCTTACCAGTAGGGAATATAGAGACCTAAATGGCTACTTCCTGTAGCTAGTTAGGATTTTCAACATAGGGATAGAAACATCAGTCTGTTGTACCAAAAGTGGGGCCACTGCTGCAGCCCAGGTCTCTCTTTCCCTGATGCTAAGGCCTGCAGGCAGGGCAGGGCATTAGTTAAAAAAAAGAGGCAACGTATAAATGAGGTATTTTATTGTAGGAAGGGGAAAATAGGATAGTCAAGTAGAGAGAAGGAAAGGAAGGAGAGGAGAAAAGGGGAGAGAGAGAGGAAAGGAAGGAAGCATGAGAGCAAGAAGGCAAGAGAAGAGAACAAAGAGCAGGAAAGAGGAGAGAGAGAGCAAGAGGAGAGCAAAGACAAAGAGTAAGAGAGAGAGGAGGGGTCAAACCGCCCCTTTTATTGTATGGAGCATGGCATGCCTGGCTTGTGGTCAGATGACTGGGGATAGGGTCCAGCTAGAATATTGGGAACTTGGGGTATTGTCTGCCTGATAGAGCACACATCTCCTGTGGAAGCAGCTGTGAGGGGTTGTGTTAGGAGCCAAGGCATGGCCACCCAACTAGCCTGAGAACTTCCTGACATTCACCTTGGCTAAAAACATCCTGTGCCTTTTTACCAAGAGGCAGGACCCCCTGCCAGCATCCGCCCAATGGACAACCCTGGAGTAAACCCATTGTTCCCTGCCCCTCCTCTTCCCCCCACCCCTGCCTTTGTAAAGTATATACTGAGCAGCTTGCTCTAAGTAAAGCAGACCGTGACAAATCTCTGCATGGTCTCCTCCTCTCTCTCGCCCATTCTTCCCTACAGGCATGGTCCCCCTTGACCCCCGAATAATTGAACCCTGCAGGCCGGGGGAGGTGGTGCCCAAAGTGGGGCTCAAGGTACGGACTTTTTTTGCCGGACGGACCAGCAACCAGCAGCTAGATGCCTGGGAGAGCTCACCGGAAAAAAATGAAAGGGCAGCCACCGTCTTGCCACTCACAAGCACGGATTGTGTTGCGTAAGTACCTACCATCCGTCCCATAAGAATGGGCCATAGCTTCTCTCAGGGAAAGAGGAGTAGAGTCAAGAAAAAAGATTAATTGGCAGGTTAAAGACCTTAGAGATAGAGATATGCGCAG
>JADRCC010146657.1:0-12443 GCA_019843855.1 Hylomyscus alleni
GGGGGGGGGGCGCAGGTTTCAAGACAGGGTTTCTCTGTATAGCTTTGGTTGTCCTGGAACTCACTCTATAGACCAGACTGGCCTCGAACTCAGAAATCCACCTGCCTCTGCCTCCCAAGTACTAGGATTAAAGGCATGCGCCACCGCCGCCTGGCTGATATCACCTGTTTTTAATCTCAGAACACTGGAAACATAGACAGGAAGATCTCTGTAAATCTAGACCAGCATAGTCTACACAGTGATGCCAGGGCAGGACCCTCTGCTGATAAGGTAAAGCTCCTTGGAAAGTACAGTCTAAAATCCAAAATGACATTGTTTATCTTAAAGATACTACTCATGTTTTTGGTTAATAATAAATAGGATAAAATAATTAGATAATGCACATCAGTCATAAATTATACAAAAGAAAGTGGAATATACATATATTTATCCATGAATATATGTTTATACTTTCAATTTGAAACATAATGCTTTTTGTTGCCAAGAAACATTTTCATCCAGTAAAGATATATTCTGTTGGTCAATGTAAGGGCCCAGAATTAGTGTTCTGGTAGGGCTGTTTGCTTTTATCTTTCCTAGAGAACAAAAAAATAGCCAACTAAGGAATACAGGGACCACTGGACCAGATAATGAAAAATAATACTGTTAAGCTTATTAACTACCTTGCATGTTAATTATCAGCTTGGAAATACAGAATATAAATGCCTTTTGTCAGATGAGATAAAGCAAATAAATACACACATTACAGAGAATGTGTGATATTGTTTTAAATGTAAAAGACAGGGGTTTGATATCAATTGAAGTATAAATGTGATGTACCATCATGGTATCTAACTAGATACACTGACAGGCAATTGTCTAGTTTATTGGCATGGATTGGAGACTTACTACCCCCAATGAAGTAGGGTGTCAAGGCTACTATGATTATCCTACTAGTTTCCTTAGAGGTAGGGCTCCCATGGGAAGGCTGATAATGGCTTAAAGTAGTACATGATACATAACTCAGGTCAAGACCTCTCAGCAATACAATATTACTTGACAATATGTTTATGCACTAAAATGGAGAGGAATTTAAATATAGTTGAATACAGGAAGGATATTTTATTAAGAGAGAAAAGGTAGAGTAAATAAATCCACAAAGTTAGTAATGTCCAAGGAATGGGGAAAGAAATAAAAGTTGATATAAACATTTTCAAGGGTACATAGATACTAATTAAATAAACTCATGACTTTGATTCTGATACTTGGGTACTGGAGGCATTTAGAGGAATGAGCTAAGTTTGAACACATCATTGTACAATGGTTAAAGACTGAAAGATTCCTGGCCTTATACTCTTACTATTTGTGATTGATTATGTGGTGTTTTCTTTTCTCTTTACCTCACTCTGCTTTAAAAAGTGATCTAATAGTAATTTTATAACTCTCTGTGCTTTATTAACCACTGTATTCTTAACTCTTTCTTACTCTTCTGTGCTTTAAAAAGCAGCATTTTCTGGCAATGAACTCACGTTGTTAGCAGTGAGGAACTAAGTAGAGGATTTATTACTAGAGCTCTTTTCTCTGACAAGGCAGTCAGGATCCCCTCACTGGCCAGGTGAGAGAGGTTCAGACTCATTAACTTCTACTAGAACAGAGAAAAAAGAGAAGGGAAGAAAGAAGTCACTCAGACAACAACTCACACACACCGGGTGAAGGAGAGGTGCCTACACCACATTTCTTTATTACAATAAGCTTTTTATAACTTTTAGACAAAACGTTCTCTATGTAAGAACGTTGTGGATAGCCCTGGTGCTGTTTTTATTTTGATTCTAATTCAGCTTCTCCAAGACTGGCTGCCTGGGACAAGGAATGAATTATGTACTCAGGACTTCATGTGACCCTTCTAATGAATAAAGAATCCCATCACTGGATGAGTATGTAGGACTTCTAGGTAGGAGAGAGGAAGAGAAGAGGCAGGAGATAGATATAGGCTTTTGGACAGGGACATTGGGAGGACAAGGTGTAGCTGCAAGTGGCCCCCAGTTTAGATGGAGAATCCTGGTAGATTTGCCACTGGAGGATTTAGATTTAATATAGCTTAAAAGATTAGTATTCTAGTTGTTGTGCCCAGTGTTTGAGTTACTATTGATTCTGAACTAAGTTTTTGTGCTGTTTTCCTTTACACGGCAGATCAACTGGGTTCCAGAGAGAAAGGTAAAGTGGCAAAACTTGGGTTTACAAGAAGCGCACCCCAAAGACCTTAGGAATTTGAAAGTGTGGGGTTGGTAGGGTAGCGACCCACCAATGGGGACTTAGCAAGCTGGGTGGAGAGATTATGTAGCTCTGAGTCGGAGTGTCTCCATAAGCTGAAAACAGGTCGGCGAAGGCCCCAGCAGCATATGTATAGCAGAGGATGGCCTAGTTGGTCATCAATGGGAGGAGAGGCCCCTGGTCCTGTGAAGGTTCTATGCCCCAGTGTAGGAGAATGCCAGGGTCAGGAAGCAGGAGAGGGTGGGTTGGTGAGCAGGGGGAGGAGGGAGGGAATAAGATTTTTTTTGGAGGGGAAACAGGGAAAGGGACTATCATTTGAAATGTAAATGAAATATCTAATATAAAAAAGAAATTATGTTTCAGAAAATGACAATCAAGGAAGAAGCCCTAACAAGATCCAACTTCAAGGATGCTAGAACAGCTGATCTAATCTCAGATTGCTTCCATGCCATTCCTCGGGAGTCTTACTTCCAGAAGAGCTTCAGAAAGCTGCTGACCCTAGACGATTCCAATTCGTCCAGCCTCACAGACTAATCCAGTTATGATTTCACTTAAGCCTGAACTTCTAGAGCATCAAGAGACAGGGCAACAAATTCTACAGCTAGCATTCTTAAGGTTAACCATTTTTCTAATTTTCTTGGGCCCTCTTAGTTATAGAACTTTATTGATTGACTCGCTTAATAAAAGGATGAGGTGTTAACAGATACTCCTGGACTTTGAGTTTTGTTTCTCCTGCCCTTCCTCCCAGTTTCTAGCCCAGCTGTTTGTCAGCTGAACAATTGAATCACATTTGGGATATGGTTGATCTCTTACGTGGCTACCCATAATAGTTTTCTTTGTGTTTCCCACCAAAGGAGTAAATTTCACGGTTAAAGAAGGCTTTGACAACATATCTGATTAGCTTATTTCTAGTTCTGGTTATGATTCTAGAAGTTTACTAAATGTTAATAAGCTCTGCTTTCCTTGGAATGATGATATACTTAAAAAGCCATCACCAATTAGTTTTCTGCGGAATGGGTGACTCCATTTTTTCTAGCTTAACCATTGGACCATCCTGTCACACAGAAACATTTATATAAACCCTTTTCAGGAACCCATTACACTGCCGTTATATGCCCCCTGCAAAGTTCTCCTTTTTACTCTGCGCTTCAGACCTATGTTAATATTGCTCCTTTTGTTATTCTAGATGAAAGTTCACTTGGTGCTCTTACTGATTTTTTATTTTTATGATGTTTATTATGTTAATTGTGTTATAATCAATTATATTAGTCAATCAGTTGCTCCTGGTAATGTTTTGATTGTTAGACAACCTCCTTATGTTGCTTTGCCTGCAAACACGTCTCAGCCATGATTTGATGACCCTGCCATTTATGCTATGCAGACTGTGGTAAATGCTCTGTCTTGGTCCAAATGCTTTATTGCTCTTATCATATTGGGAATTACAGGCTTGATCTCCCTCTGTGGTTGCTTCCACCGTTGAGTTGATCCAGCTGGTCCACACTGCAGAATATGTTAACAAATTTTCTAAAAAGGTTTCTATTGATATTTTTATATAGGTGAAGATCGATAAAAGTACTTCAGGTAAAATAATGTTTTAGAGGAAAATACGAATGGGAACTCAAATTTAAAATATTAAGGTTAATCTGACTGCTGCCTGTCACACTCCTTTAAATGAATTTATGGGACTCCCTTGACTTATGATGTCTCAGCTTATATTTGGAAGCATGTTCAGGCTCATACTGGAGGCATTTTGAATGATTATTATTAGATTTATTAAGTATTCTCATGTTTCATGAGCATATTGCAGCAGTCTCACATGCTCATTTAGAGCTGAAAATGTGACTGCCTCATTTCTCAATTCTCATCGAATTTTATGTTTCTAATATGTATTTCTTGTCTTTTCTGATTAATCTAAGAATTGTTGTCAGTCTGTTTCTTAATTATGTTATTCTCTTTCCAGTCCTCATTTGCCAAGTAAGCTTGGGTCCCCATGCTGTCTCTCATGATGTCCTATACCTACAATTAAAACAGAAAAGGGGGAGATGGTAGCGGCCATGCATTAACTTCAGGGAATGCTATATGAGTGCCTGGCTGATGGGACTCCACATAGCAAGGCCCATGAAAACCCTTTCCCACTTAGCAAGGAACCCGTGGGTAAATTTTGGTGGCTTGTCGGCTTACTAACTAGATTATGAGTGCTATAAGCCCTTCTACACAATGCTGCTTATATTTATACTTTATTTCCATTCAGTTTCATTTTGTCAGTTATGGGGAAGGCCAGGATCATGCAGACTGAAAACCCCATAGATTATTCTGTTTTTCTCAAACTTCTTTTGAAGGGCAAAAGCCTTTTCTTCTCCATCGACCTCTATTGACCCTCCATGTGACCATTAACCCTGGGTATTGTGGGACACATAATCATTTCCACAGAGACACACTGAGTAAGCATGTAATAGTTTTGGAGAGTAGTAGGTTCTGCTTGCATAACTGTTCTGGAGAAGCTGTGTCTGAGCAACAGACACTTAAACATTGCTTGTTGGAAAGGTGGTATCTGGACTTGATGGGTTCATATCAGGAAAATTTGCTTGATACTATGAGCATGTCTCTGTGTGCAATTTAAAAAGAATTGTTAACACGTGGGTGCTTTTTGATGACTATAGGGAAAAGTAACTTTGCATTGTAATTTCAAAATTAGAGGGGGATGAACTTATACTCACAAGTGATTAATATGTCTCTCACATTTTACAACTCAGATGACAATAGAATTCCACATGATAAACTACCAGAGCCTGGAGTTTCTGTTGTATCTTGCCATATACTTCCTTCCATATATGTTGCTCCCAGGAGGGTCATCCAATTACCTGCTATTTTCCTTCTCACATTGGGTCATCTGTAAGGTCAGGAGTTTCCATATTACCCAACTGTCAGTGCACATAGCCTCCAATCTCTGCCCTTGTGTTTTTACTATACACATAGCTTTCAGATCTCTGTGCTGGTTAGTTTTTTAATCTCCCTTCCAGCCATAGAGTGTCTGTTTTTTTTTTTTCATATTGCCACTGCAGCCCATTCTTATTTAGAGACTATGCTAGTATCATCTATGTATAATGTGTTCCTTCTAGGAGTTTCTTGGCTTTGACAGAAGGATCTATTGCAATAGGTGAGGTATGTGGTGGGAGTCCCTTCACTGAAGCCATATTTGCTCTAGTAACATTTGTATAGCATTGCCAAATGACTTGTTAACATCACCCCTGGCAAGGCTTGGCCAAAAGTCCTTCAGACTACTACTTTATATGAAGAAATACAGTGAAAACTGCCCCCATCCCTGCATGTCAAATCCTGCACTCTCCTGCCCCATGTGCAGAGCCAGAGTAGTCAGTATCCCCTTTCCCCTTCCTGCCCCTGTGTGGAGCCAGAGCAATGCCTCTGGCTTTTGAAGAGAGCAGACAAAAGAAAGCCCAATCTGGCATCCAAATATTATGATCCTTCTTTCGTGATAGCACTCTTTCTGTGCAGATTGCTCTGACCTTTGAAGGAAGCAGGAATTAATGTCCTTGAAGTGATAAAGCCCACTCCTGAGCTATGGAAAAGAGGCAATCAAGTATTCTCAGGTAGCAGTGACTGCGTTATAAAAACATGCTGATTTCTGATAGCAGAATGTTATTTCTTCCCAAGTCAAAAAGGTCTTTCTCCAGCTGCATAATTCTACCTCCCTGTCTGAACAGATGCTGTTGGGTTTGAAGGATGGCACTCCCTTTTCCCCTACTCAGTCATGTAACTCCAGGAGCTGAGAGCCCCAGTTTATGTATTCTCTTATATATACCTCAAACTCCTAGACTTGGGGGTTGCTCTCCTAACCTGCTCAGAGGGAAGGGCATTGAACTGAGTCTGGGCTCGCATAATAAAACTCTCTTTGTATATTTCATCAGTGTCACAATTTCTGGTGGTCTCCTGGGGTTCCAGTGAACTAGACATAACACTCTGGGGGCTCATCCTCATGGATTACCCAGCAGATCTCCAGAACCTGCAATCAGGAGAGTCTAGTGCCAGAGGGTGAGCGGTCAGTGTCAATATTTCTGTACTGTGTACTGTCTGTGTCTGTTCTGTCCTTGCTTTTGGCATTGGAAAAGCCTTGAGGTGTTTGGATAAGAGGAAGAGGGTGGCTAGAGTGGATGTGCTGCAAAGCCACCACTGCAGGAACCAAGGAGAAGTCCTTGGTCCTTAGAATTTAGGCTGTTGTCCTCTCTGTCTCTCCTCCACTTTCTGAGGTGAGAGTCTATGAGTACTAGTGTTTGGATCTATTTTTGTTTCCAGTCATGACAGAGCTACTTCGTGTATGTGGGTCTGTCTGTTGTGGCCTTTATTGTGTTCTGTCTCGTGTTGTACTGGACTTTGATAGACGGGATGGGACAGACTGATACTCACCCCTTAGCATTGTTTTAGCTCATTTTAAGGAAGTGAGAACTAGAGCTCACAATATCTCTGTGGATGTGAAGAAATGGAAAATGTACATGTATAGCAGCTCAGAATGGTCAGCCTTTAGAGTCGAGTGGCTGCCAGAGAGGACCTTTCACCTTCCCACAGTGTTAGTATTAGAAGACAGAGTGTTTCAAAAAGCACAGGGACACCCGGATCAAGTTCTCTATATAATGGTTTAGAAGGATTTGGTTACTAATCCACTGCTGTAGGTTAAATCCTTTCTCTTCCCTCTGGCTAATGTTTCTTCACCACCAGGAATAGTGTCAGCCCTGGTGACAGAAGAATGAAAAGGGAAGTCCCCAAACCTCCTCTGAAACTGTCCAGCTCTCTCAGCCAAAGGGAGAAAAGACCTGAAATAGAGAGTTCGAGAACAAAAGGACGAGAAGCCAAGTTTCGTCCCAATCAAGGCTTCCAATTTTACTTTTTGGGGTTCAGTATTTATAAGAAAGCAAAATTGGAATCTCTAGGTTACAGTGACATTTGCATAACATAAACAATTTGGGAGGAGTCAGGAAAGAGTCAAAGGGAATTCAGGTGTGCCCCCTCTTGAGGGCGGTGGCCCAGGACATCCCACAGATCTCAGCTCCAGGGAGAGGCAGGTGGGGGGAGGAGGCCAACAGCAGATGTCCCCAGGTTGTCAGTCCCTCCATAACCAACAATGTCCCCAGCCAGCATACGTGCCAGCCAGCAGACGTACATTCCTCTGGAATTCTCAAAGGCTGAACATAGAGCTGTGGGCCTTTGTTTTGGGCACAGCAGGCATGAGCTGGCAGTCTTGGGTTGTAGACTCTGGAGTCACTGAGTTGAGGCAGAAGGGAGGGACTAAACACTCCTGCACCTCTTTACCACATTTTACAGGTCAGTATGCTGGAGAAGGGTCCCTTCCAAGCACCTTACACCCAAGCCTCAGCTGCTCCAGCATTCCCACAGGCAACAGCTTCAGTTGCACCAGCATTCCCACAGGTGTCAGCCTGAGCCTTGCCAGAATTCCCACAAGTGCCAGCTTTGGCTGTGCCAGCTCTAGCCCCGATTGTGCTTCCCCTAGAGGAAGTAACAAAAGCCCCAATAGTGTCACCTTTAGGAATGGAGGGGGGCCATCACAGGGGACATGAAGCAGGGGCGTGGTGCCTTCCAAGGTTGTAGAGTTGGAGGCAGATTCCACTGTTTTACCTCTAAGGGTGACAGGACTACTTGACCAATAGGGGAATTAACCCCATCATTATTGGTCCTTCACTGCTGATTATAATTGGAGGAGAGAGAATGCTAGATTCTCTGACAATCCTAGAGATCTCATTGGTCTCTTAGACACCATCCTTTTTCCCCATCAGTCCGCTTGGGATGATTTTTAGCAACTCTTGCAGATCCTTTTTACAACTGAAGAAAAGGAAAGCATCACCCTGGAGGCCCAAAAGAATGTTCCAGGAGCTAACAGCACTCCAAATCAGAACCCTGCTGGCATAGAAGAAGGAATTCCCCTCAGGAGACCAGCTTGGGACCACAATATGGATAAAGCTAATGGTCTTTGTGTCTATTGTCAGTCTCTATTGGCAGGTCTCAGGGCAGCTGCTCTGTAACCCACAAATTTGGCTAAGGTTTATGATGTCAGGTAGAAGGATAATGAAGGCCCAGGAGAGTTTCTCAAGCAGATCATGGACACTTTCTACCATTATATGTACTTAGACCCCCAGGAGGCAGAGAATTCTAACACAATAGTGCTGGCATTTATAAGTCAGTCAGCACCAGACATTAGAAGGAAGTTACAGAAGTTAGAAATGCTAGGGGAGAAGTCATTAAGAGATTTGGTGGAGGTTGCAGAGAAGGTATACCATAATAGGGAGACTAAAAATGAGAAAAAAAGACTAAGGCAGGAAAGATATTAAACAGAGATCTGGCCAAAGTCCTTCTAGTCAATGGTAAAAACTGGACCAGAAAGAGAGGAAGCACCAGCTCTGGAATATTGCTGAGGGGAGAGAGCCTAGAGAAGGTCATCTACCAATCTTAGGTAAGAACCAATGTGCTTATAGTAAGGAGGAAGGACATTGGGCAGGAGAATCCCCAAAGAGAAAGCCCAAGAATAAGACTATGGTCACCGAGGAAGAATAGTGAGGGAGTCAGAGCTTGGACCCCCTCCCCGAGTCCAGGATAATGCTTAGAGTGGAGGGGAGGATTCTAGACTTTCGGGTGGATACTGGAGCTCAACATTCAGTGCTCATAAAGGCTGAAGAGCTATTGTTTACTGTGAGGTCCTAGGTCCAAGAGGCCCCAGGCATCAAACAATACTCATGGACTACCCAAAGAACAGTGTGGACTTGGGGATGGGATGGGTAACCCATTCATTCATAGTCATTCCTGAGTATCCCTACCCCTTACTGAGGAGAGATCTCCTAGCTACAATGAGAGCCCAAATTAATTTTAAACCTGGGGAAGTTCAGCTAATGGAGCAGAATAGCGATCTGATCCAGGTGCTGACACTTGACTTGGCTTCTGAGACTGAGTATAGAGTCACCAGCTGCCCCTAAACAAGATCTGGATGTGTGATTGACAAAATTTCCCCAGGCATAGGCAGAAACTAGAGACATTGACTTGACAAAACATCAACCTGCTGTATTTGTAGAGCTTAAACCAGGGGCTGACCCAGTATGAGTCTGTCAATACCCCATTTCTCAAGAAGCATGGAAAGGTATCACTCCCCCCTTTTCTGAAAACTACAGGCTTTGGGAGTTCTCAGGCCATGCCAATCAGCCTGGATCACCCCATTATTGCCTGTGAAGAAGCAAAGTAGAATGACTATCACTCTGTCTGGGACTTATGAGAAGTTAACCACAGAGTAATGGACATATATCCCACAGTGTCTAATCCTTATATTTACTGAGGTCGTTGCCACTAGGTCGGAAATGGTATTCCATTCTTGACCTGAAAAATGCTTTCTTCAGTTTGCCTTTGGCTCACAATACTCAGGAATATTTTGCCTTTGAATGACATGATCCTGAAAGAGGCATTAATGGGTAACTCACCTGGGCCTGCCTGCCTCAAGGCTACAAGAATTCACCCAGTATTTTTGATGAAGCTTTCTTTACATGAGGACTTGGTTGAGTACAGGACCAATAACCCAGAAATAACCCTTCTTAGTATGTAGTGTGTAGTATGTAGATGACCTTTTATTTGCAGCAGAAACAAAAGAGGAGTGCAAAAAGGGGACCCAGAGTCTCTTACAGGCTCTGTGGGACATGGAGTATTGGGCATCTGCCAAGAAGGCACAGCTCTGTAAGATCAAAGTCACTTATCTCTGTTATATTCTGAAGGAAGGCCAGTAATGGCTTTCTATGGTGAGAAAAGAGACTTGTCTTCAATATCCCCACCCTACCCTCACTCCCAGAGCCCAAGACAGGTAAGACAGTTCTTAGGGTCTCCAGGCTTTTGCAGACTATGGATTCAAGGCTTTGCTGAAAAAGCCAAACATTTATGTGAAGCCACCAAGGAAACCAAGGACTTTGTTTGAACTCAGGAAAACCAAAGAGCCTTTAAGACAGTAAAGCGGGCCTTGATGTCAACTCCTGCTGTGGGGCTACCAGACATTACTAAGCCATTTCACCTGTATGTTGATGAATACAAAGGAATAGCCAAAGGGTTCCTGACTCAGACTTTGGAACCATTGAAACAGCCAGTGACTTGTCAAAAAAATTTGACTCAGTGGCAGCAGGATGGCCACCTTGCCTGCATATCATTGTGGCTATGGCATTGCTGGTTAAAGATACAGATAAATTAACTTTGGGACAAAATTTAGCCGTAACTACCCTCCATACAACTGTTGAAGGGGTACTCAAACAGCTGCCTGACCAGTGGTTCAGTAATGCCTGTATGACTCATTATCAGACTTTACTAATTAAACCTGGCTGAGTTACTTTCCAGCCACCTCTTTCCTTGAATCCTGTGACCCTTCTCCCTGACCCTGATTTGTACCATCTGCTCCACCGATGCAGCAAAATTTTGGCCCAGGCACATAGTACCTGTCCTGACTTAAAGGACTCCCCTCTGCCAGGGGCAGAGCAGACTGGGTTTACAGATGGAAGCAGTTTCATTCCTGAGGGTCAGAGGAGAGCAGGAGTAGTGGTAACCATGGAAACAGAGGTAATCTGGGCTCAACCTCTTCCCCCAGGTACTTCATTCAGTTCATAGGGTTGAACTACCCAGGTTCTCATCACAGGGAAGGGACTGGCTGTTAACATCTACACAGACAGCCAATATGTATTTGCAACTGCTTATGTACATTTATCGGGAGAGAGGGCTCCTAACTGCAGAAGGAAAAACTATCAAAAACAAAGATGAAATCCTACAGTTATTCAAAGCCCTCTGGTTGCCAAAGAAGGTGGCAATCATACATTGTCCAGGCCATCAAAAAGGAACAATGCCAGTGGCTAGAGGTAACAACTCAGCTGACAAAGCTGCTAAGGAGATGGCTCTGGAAGAAACATCTGCCTCAGAGTTGCCTGCGGCTCTGGCAGAGCCACCCAACCCCTCTATATGGAAGAAGAGATCAAATGGGCCAAGAATCAGCCCATGAGTCAGTGTTCAGAGGCTGGTGGCAGACAGATGAAGGTAAACAAACATTACTCACCTCCTTGGCAAGATTTATTCTCAGGAAAATCCAAAGAGTCACTCACATGGGAGTGAGACAGATCGCCTACACAGTGAGACAATCTAAGGTGACTTTCAGAAACAAGCAGAATACTATGGAGAATATAGCATCAAGCTGTAGAGCTTTCGAATTAACCAAAATCCAGAGCACTACCAAGCATCCAGGCTCTTAACTGTGAGGTAAGAGACCAGGGGTCTACTGGGAAATTGATTTTACAAAAATCAAACCAGGGAAATACGGTTACAAGTACTTGCTGCTGTTTGTGGACATCTTCTCCAGATGGACAGAAGCATTTCCAACAAAGACTGAGACTGTGAAGGTATTGGCTAAGAAGTTGCTGGAGGATATCTTACCCAGGTATGGACACCCTCATCTAATAGGGCCAGACAATGGACCAGCATTTTTGTCCAAGTTAAGCCAGGATGTAGCAAGATTTATTGGGGCAGATTGGAAATTACATTATGCATACAGACACCAAAGTTCAGGACAGGTAGAAAGGATAAACAGAACACTCCATTTCCTTAGTTGTTTGTGTGTGTATGTGTGTGTGCTCCCAGCAACTTATTATAGAACCAAGGGACTCACAAGGAAGGTAGGTATCTTATGACACAGCTCGAGTGTCTTTTATTTTAACATCTTCCCAATCTCACTTCCTTCCATTCTATTACAGGGACTCCTTATGTTTACTGTTTTGCTATACAAAGAAAGGAGAGCAGCAAATGACCCACCCTATAACACAGAAAACACCCTGAATTCCATTCTTCCATTCTTTGTTTAAAAACCCCTAGGAATCATTATCACTGTATGCACAAACCACTAGAAATCTAAGCTGCAAAGAGAGGGGATATATGTAGCCCTTCTTCCTCCAATTTCACAAACCTGAGAGTACGTCCACCTTCATTTTTGAAAATGAGTTTTGCAAGAAGAGTTACTAAATTTTCATTTTGCTTTGAAACAAAAGAATTTATTGCAAACAGAACCAGAAAACAGGTGAACTTGCTTCAAGAGTAACATGAACTGACACCAGGTCTAATAACCAGAAAACAGGTGAACTTACTTCAAGAGTAACATGAACTGACAC
>JADRCC010146680.1:0-16344 GCA_019843855.1 Hylomyscus alleni
GCCGTCCTGGAACTCACTCTGTAGACCAGGCTGGCCTCGAACTCAGAAATCCACTTGCCTCTGAAAGACCCCTGTAGGGAGACTCCCGCTCAAGTCCCGGGAAAACGTGCACCCAAGGAAACACGAGAGACCATCTTGCTGCAAAACACATGAGGCACTTTATTTCGGAGCTCCGGGCCAACACATGTCTCAACACAGGAGACAGAGGTGTTGAACACGAGGCGAGGCCCGGGAGTTAGGGGTTTATGTGGGGGATAGATCTTGGGGAACAAAAGAATTGGTGTGGCTACACAGGATTGGCCAATTTAAACATCTACTATATTACGTGCAGGTCAGGCGCAGGGGAATTCTTAAGAGTGGTGTAAATCTAAGTCAACAGGAACATCTTCCGGAATGCTAACAATGCTAACAGCTTGCTTGAGTCAACAGGGGCATCTGGTTAAACTTAAACTATTTCAAGGAAGATCAGAGGTCCCATTCTGCATGGCTTTATCTCTTCCCGGGATGCTAATGACTCGCCTTTGTTCAGGCCTGCCCGGAGGCGCCTGGGCTTTCTCACAGTTTATTTTCTTAGGCTGGTAGTTCTCTAACTAGGTAGCACAGGCTTCAAACTCAGTCTTCCTTCACCTCTGCCTCCCAAGTGCTGGGATTAAAGGCGTGTGCTACCACCGCCCAGCAACTATTCTTTTTTTTTTAAGATTTATTTATTATATATATATGTGAGTAAGTACACTGTCACTATCTTCAGACACATCAGAAGAGAGCATTGGATCCCATTACAGATGGTTGTGAGCTACTGTTGTGCCAGGGAAATGTTAGTGATCCCCTAAAACATACATAGGAGCTAATCTGATGTAACACACAGCAGGGTCTTTATTCTATTCAAGCTAGCTTGCCCCACCCCTACCCCCCAACACACCACCATCACAAGGAACGGTTTTGGTGGGGGCGGGGAGCTCTGAATGTCTATGGGGCAAGGCTTTAGACTAAGGAGCAAGCAGGGAATCCATGCGCAAGCATCTAATTGGAAAGCTCCTGTGGACTTTAACATAATTCGCTGGTGCTGGGAGTCACATCATAAACTTAAAACTTCTGCCCCCTCTACATTGGTGGTCGTTAGGCAAGGGGTGGGCTTGTAACTCGGGGTGCAGGTTTGTTGGGGGAATAACCTGGAGACACTGGTCTTGTTGAGGATATAACCTGGAAACTCTGTTCATGTTGGGAATTAGCAGAGAGACTAAGAGCTAGGCTCAGGTTCTGGGGGGTGGGGGGGCAGGACTTGGAAACTAATGCTAAATACCAGCCTGTTAGTCTACCTGAGTTCAAAGTTATGTCAGCTTCTCTAAAATGGAATCTGAATTTAAAAGCTTTGGCATCTAACCACCACGTAGTTGCTGGGAATTGAACTCAGGACCTCTGAAAAAACAGTCAGTGCTCTTAACCACTGAGCCATCTCTCCCACTGAGTCTTGGCGCAGAGTAGATAGTAAGGTGGCTGCTGGCAGCCCTGATAGGCTGTCTAGGAGGGGTGGGTTTTCCTAGAATTGTTTTGAACTTCTTCAGTTCTGTGAAACAGAAACTCGGGTCTGATCTCCCAAACTGCTAGTTTGCAGCCTGTCATGGAGTCAGCCTGGCTCTCTCTGACTCAGTCCTCTCATCATCGCTGTGTCTGCCACTCAATTAGACATCACTTTCAAACATGGCTGCTCCTTCTACAAACTAACTTTATCTTTACTGTTTGGTATTAGAGGTAGGTAGTAACGGTGTGTCTGTGTTCTAGCCAGAGGAATTAAAGGTGGGTGTTAAGGGCTGAGTTACAACTAGAAGCAGGCTTTTTCAGTAAATAACACAATCTAGGGGCTCAAAGTGTGATTAAATATCCTACAATAGTAAAAAAAGCTGTTTGTGTCTTTTTCTGCTGTAGTACTCATGACAGTTTCTATATGAAAAGAAAGTCTGTATAATAATTTTTCAAGAAGAAAATTATTTTGGGTAAAATGTAGAAAATAATGAAGAGGATCAAGATGGTGATTATGCATGTAAAACCAGAGGAATATTGCTCACATAAATGGATTATGGGCCAACGAGGTGGCTCAGCAGGTAAAAGTGATTGCTGCACAAGCCTGGCATCTTGACTTCGACTCCCAGAATACATACAAGTAGAAGAGAAAAGAGACTTTACAAAGATGTCTTGACCTCCACATGAGCTCTATGGCACATGCACTCACTCACCCATAAACACACACACACACACACACACAATTTTTAAATGGTTTGTGTACACACAAACCTTATCATATCATTCTATTTTGAAATATCTATACATAGTCATGTAAATAAGCAAGCTTGTTTAAAATTTTTGAGGACTAATAATATGAGATGGTGTCTGTGGAAAATGGAAACTTTCTCACACTGATCTTTACACTTGTAATGCATACAACTTGGAGCAGGAAAAGTCTAATACTCAAGAAAGCTGAAAATGGCCAGGCAATGGTGGTGCATGCCTTTAATCCCAGCACTTGGGAGGGAGAGGCAGGTGGATTTCTGAGTTCAAGGCCAGAATGGTCTACAGAGTGAGTTCCAGGACAGCCAGGGCTACACGGAGAAACCCTGTCTTGAAAAATCAAAACAAAACAAAACAAAACAAAGAAAGCTGAAAAAACTTCTGCATCAATCAGAGCCCAAGCAGAACATAGAAACTATATCAGTTAACACAAAGAATCATTTCAAATAATTTACTGGCTATGAAATTGTTAACCACACCGATAAAAGAGAACATTTAGGATATGAGGGAAGTAGCAGCTGAGCAAGGGTGGCAATTCATGGGAGTGAGGAGTACAGAGTCTCCTTTGTAGATTCATGGTCTTGCCAATAAAAGAATTTCCAAAGACACTGGAAGAACTCAAGGACATTTATTGGAGTCAGTGAGAAAAAGAAAACAGAGCAAATGGGCTGGAGATATTAGCAGCTGCCCTTAGGGGATGGAAAGGGAAAAAGAGAAAGCTACTCTTTTAACAGAGCACAAGCAGGGACACACTGCACAGAACAATGTCCAGGGTCACTTAGAGAACTTAGAGAACTTTGAAGCCCTGGTGGGCGAGAATATACTAGAGATGTGTGCCCTTCCCTTCTGCTTTGAAGGATCCTAAAACAATGGACCACCAAGAACCTCATGCTGAGAGAAGGTTAAGACTAATAGGCACTGGCACCCAAATGCCAGAGGAAGAACTTGCCTTTGGGGAAGAGATTTGACCAAGTTCTGAGAGCTTATCTCACAGTTAACACATGCATATCTTCTGGCTTTTGTTTCCTTCTTTTACAAAACTACATCAATGCTACAGGAAAGGTTGAAGGAAACTAGAGGCTTTTCTTGTTATGGGATTTGCTCAAACATTGAATAAATCTGTTTCCTTTATAGTCTCTTGAAGTGGAAACTTCTGGTTTGTTTGAAAGTCAGTTATGTCAAATGTTTTGCTGGGGCACACAGGTGAAAAGATGTCTTGCTAAAATAGACATGTGAAAGACTGTTTTCCTGAAGCAGACACAGGTTAAAGGATGTTTTGCTATACCAGACATTTGAAAGGACCCATGATGAAGGAATATAAATATGACCCCTCAGACACTGGAGGACAAGCTCTGAGTCTTGACTTGGTTTGCTCAGCTTTGCTATATAAACTGAACACACACACACTAAACACACACACACATTGGTTCCCCTTACATAGTGTTGTTGAGCTCTGCTTGTGGTAACGTGGCCACTGAGAGCAACTTGCCAAAGAACTGCTCATGAGGTTCCTGCAGCAGCTTGCTGCTTCAGCATCCTCAGGCCAGTTGGTGAGCCTCATGGTTTCTTCAGAATTGAACTACACTTGCTGGTTTATGCATGTCTGCCTGCCAAGAAAACTGGATTGCAACTGCTAGTTTATGTGTGGTGTTTGCCTGCCTAGAGGACTGAATTGCAGCTGCTAATTCATATTTAGTGCTTGCTACAGGACTGAATGATAAAGAAGATTGAGCTCTCCCTCAAAAAAAAAAAAAAACTATTGTTTAGGTCTACTTCCCCCATATCCCAATAACTTTTCTCTTCCACTACCTCTGCTGGGTGGTGGGCTAGAGGAGAGGTTGAACATTTATTAAAAGTAGGTTGCAAAAAAAATCTATGCCTACAGGCTCTAGCTTCTTTTTAAATACATGTAAATCAAGGCATCAGGTGTAAGGCCAAACTGCACTTTGTTCTTTGTAGTTTTATTGAAAGGGCATAAAACTGCCATCCTTTAAAGATGACATGGGCCTTGGGTATGAAGGCAGAGAGCTCTACCCTTTGGGGCCAACCAAGGAGAAAATGTTTGAGCTTAATTGGGTTAACCTTATAGACAGCTAAGAGTTGCTTTGAGCCACCTAGAATTCAGGATATTTCTAAAATAAAAACAATAAGTACCTGCATTTATTGTCAGTTTACCTTCTAGTTTCATTATCTTTAGACAAAGAAGGAATAAATAATATCTGTTGCTGTCTGCCTACCTTTTGGTTTCATTAGCTTTGGAACAGTGTAAAGCCCCTGCCTGTCGCCGGTTCACCTCTAAGCTTACAGTTCATTACATGCAGATTATGGATTGTTATCCCTCATTGAAAGGCCAATGCTAGACAGTTTTTTGTATACACATGGAAAGCCAGTGCTTGAAAATAAATGACAAATACTTTAGAGATTTTTTTAATTATAATCTCTATGAGTTCAAGTAAAGTCTGGCCTATAGCACGAGTTTCAGACCAGCCAGGGCTACATAGTGAGACCCTGCCTCAAAAAAAAAAAAAAAAACCCAATTTTTTAAAATTTCTCAGCTACTAGGCAATTACTGACTAGTGACCATCACATTTTAACAGAGGGAGCCTGCATGTTCTAATGTCTGAAATGGTGCCTGGAAAGTAGATTCTGCAGAGGACATTATCCTTCTCTTTCTTCCTCCCTAGCATCTCTTATCAGTAGTAAATGATGAAATCAGAATTACTTTTTTTCTTTTCTTTTCTTTTTTTCTGAGACAGGGTTTCTCTGGATAGCCCTGGCTGTCCTGGAACTCACTCTGTAGACCAGGCTGGCCTCGAACTCAGAAATCCGCCTGCCTCTGCCTCCCAAGTGCTGGGCCTAAAGGCGTGCGCCACCACTGCCAGGCTGAGAATATTTTTCTTTATGGTCTCACTCAGATGTTTATTACAGTAATGACCACACCCTCAGTACCAATTTTCTATGTTGCTTTTCTCATTGCTATGATAAAATATCTGAAAGCAGCTAAAAGTAAGATTTATTTTGGCTCATGGTTTCAGGAGATTGAGGCCATACTGGTGGGGAAGGTAAGGCTGCATGTAGACAGATCAGAAAGTAGACAGGACAGGAAGCAGGGACACACTATAAACCCTAAGACCTACTCCCAGTACACACCTGTAATCCCAGTGGATGAGGCACAGGAGTGTGGCAGTAAGCTTGAGTTTAAAAAGAAATGCTCAGTAAAATGGTACATACCTTAAATCTCAGCACTTGGGAAGCAGAAGCAGGTAGATTTCTATGAGTGTGACACCAGCCTGGTCTACACAATGAGCTCCAGGCCAGCACAGTGAGACACTGTGTTAAAAAAAAAAAGAAGAAAACAAAAAAGAATTTTAAGAGAATGGGGGAAATAAGCAGTAGAAACAGGTAAGATATTCTCTAAGCAAGGAGGGCAAAAATGTGTTCCACACACCATAGACTACTACTTAGAAATAAGAATGAGGGCTGGTGAGATGGCTCAGTGGGGAAGAGCACCGACTGCTCTTCAGAAGGTCGTGAGTTCAAATCCTAGCAACCACATGGTGGCTCACAACCACCCATAATGAGATCTGATGCCCTCTTCTGGTGTGTCTGAAGACAGCTACAGTGTACTTACATATAATAAATAAATAAATCTTTAAAAAAAAAAGAAATAAGAATGAACAAACTCTTATGTCACGTAGAGCAATCCAGATGAACTCATGGAGAATATGCCAAGTGAAAAGAGAATCCTCAAGAAGCATGGTCCGATTACATCAGTTCTGAGCAGATTCACCTGTACTATATTATAGAACATACCAATGATTGGCCTGGGTTAAGAGGGAAGTGGAGACAGAAAGGAAGTGGTCTTGGCTTTTAAAGGTAAAATAAGAGACACTGGTGCAGCTCAATAATAGAGTATTTGCATAGTCTGTACAAGCCCCGGATTCTCTCCCCCAACAAGGAGAAAAAGGAGAGATCCTTGTGGCTATAGAAGTGTTCTCTATGTGAGAATCCAAGAAACAATCTACAAAGATTTCATGAGATCACCACTTGGGGAAACTGAGTAAACCCCACTCAGCTGAATCTATAAATACTTCAAAAGAAACACAACCCCAGATATGGTGGCACACACACTGGTGATCCTAGAACACTGGAGAGACTAAGGCAAGAGGACTGCCATGAGTTCTAGGCCAGCCAAAGCTATATAAGACCCTATCTCAAAAACTCCCAAACAATGTTGTAGCCCTTCCTACTCTTGGGAGTCCTTTCTCACTTTTCCTTAATAAACCTATGCTTAGCTCCACTTAATAAAAAAACAAAGAGAAAAAGAAAACCATCTAAAGAAGTAAGAAGCCCACGAAAGCAGCAGGGCTAGAAAGCCCTTCCAGAGCCTGCCCAGGGCCCTGGCTTTGGCCCCAACCACTGCAGAAAAGGGTAAAAGAAAAAAAAAAAACAGAGGGGAGGGGATTCTTACCTCAATTGATCTACCAGGTTCTTCTGACATCAAGGCAGGATATCTCTGGGGTGATTTCTCATTCGATAGCATGTTCACCTGGGGCCTCAGCACCTTCTTCCAAAGCTGAAGAGTATAGAAGATTCTGCAGCCTCTAGTAAGGTGTGAAGTTCAATGACTCCAGAGACAGAAAGAATGCCTAAAATAATAGTATTACTCATCTATTACTGTGAGGAGACATCCCATTATGACCAAGGCAACTTAAAAGTTGAAATTTCTGGTTCCTTTGGAAACTCAGTTAGGTTATAATGATGTTTTGCTGGGGCAGACAGGTGAAAGCATGTTTTGCTAAACCAGATATGTGAAGGAATGTTTTCCTGAAGCAGACACAGGTGAAAGGATGTATTACTATAGCAAACATGTGAAAAGATGTACGATGTTTAGAAAGAATATAAGTATGACCCCACAGACACTGGGTGCTCCAGCATTCGTTAGCTTTGCTCCGCCTCACTAGTCTTCACTGATGACATGCATATATTGGTTTGCCTTACATTGTGTTGCTAAGCTCTGCTTGTGGTGATTTCATAAAGAGAAACTCACCAAAAAACTTCTTGTGAGGTTCCTGCAGGTTCCTGCCGCTTCCTCAGACTTGGGCTCATTAGCGACCCTTGAGCCTTGTGGTTTCTTCTGGATTGAACTGCCCTTGTTGGTTCATGTGTGATGGCTGTCCAGTGGACTGGACTGCAGCTGCTGAATTGTGTGGTGTTTGCTAGCAGACTGGACTGAAAGCAACAAAGATTGGAATTGCCCCCAAAGAACTATTTCTAAACAGGTCTACTTCCCCCGTGTCCTAATAGCCTTTCTTTTCAACTATCTCTAGTGGGTGATGGGCTAGGTGAAGTTGAACCCACTAGAGGTAGTGGAGAAGAGAGGTTATTAGGATACAGGGGAAGTAGGTTGTCAAAAATCTATGCTTACAGCAACATAAAATAAAGCATTTAACTGGGGCTTGCTTACAGTTTCAGAGGACTAGACCATGATCATCGTGGTGGAGAGCGTGGCAACAGGCTGGCATAGCACTTGAACAATAGATGAAAGCTCACATCTGATTTGAAAGTTGCCTGCAGAGCCAGAGGCTGGGCCTGGTGTGGAAACCTCAAAGCTCATCCCTAGTGACACACCTCCACCGAGGCCACACCTACTCCAGCAAGGCCTCCACTGGGAAGCAAACGGGTAAATAAAATCACACGCCATGTCATTTCATACAAGTGACCTCACATCAAGAGGTGTGGCCCAGATTTACAGTAGGTCTTCTTGTGGGCCTGAATGCTGGAGGCTTCCCACAGAGATCTCTGGCCCGGCCGGTGCAGGAGCCCTTGCGAAGGGAATCAAGCAAGCACGGCCGGGCAGTGTCTTCCAGGCAGCTCTGCTTTTCTGCGCTCCCCTGCACTGGGTTGGGTCGACAGGCTGACCAGCCAGTGAAGAATGCAGCGCAGCTTCAGGCCGCGTTTCCGGAGAGCGAATCTCTTCCCAAGCGATACAGTTCTTAGAATAAAAGGCTCAGACAACGGAGTAGATCTTTTGTACTTTACCTCCCTGGATACAAGATATATATAGTTTTGGGGGTCATTCAGATTTTGGCAGCAGTTATCTCTCTTTGGTTTGGGCTGAGAATCTTTATTTGCATGTAAGAGGGCTTGACCAATACTACACACCTCTCCTGCTGGGGCCCTTGTGGGGGGGTTGGGCTGAAATCTGAGCCATTGTCAGGAGACCAGCATGGCCGCGCCAAGACAGTTCTTGGTGAGGGCCGACATCTAATCACCTATTCCGTACAGCTCGCTGGTCCCAAGAGGAGGGGCGTTCATGGGTAGAAGCGTTCCTCCCCGAGGCAACGTGCCAGAAGAAGCTGCTCTCAGCACTGCACTCTGTGGGTCTGTGCAGGTGCAGAGTTTAGCGAAGCAAAAGGAATCCCCTTAACCATGGACACTGAGGTGTACCCTAATCTAAAAGGGAGGCAAATGGAACAAGTGCAGGTAGGAGTCAAGGTGGTACAACCCTCTCCTTGAAGGTACCACTGGGAAGAGGTGGGAAAGTCAGGTTAAGACAGTATTGGTCCATGTGAACTGTACCACTGAAGACCGAGGCAGGAGTCCAGATGATAAAATATCCTCTAATTGGGCCAGAAATGCTAGGAAAAAAAGATTTGAATCTCTTGCGCAATCTCCACGACCATCATAAAAGATAAAAGCCAAAAGTGATAAAATGCTAACAGCCTCTGGTATAAATAACTTGCATTTCCCAACACACTGCTGATTAGAAAAAAAAGCAGTTATAAGCATACTTTGATGAAAATAAGCAGCAAACCACACTCCTTTATCCCCTCTTTCCTTCCTTCTTTCCTTCCTTCCTTCCTTCCTTCCTCCCTCCCTTCCTTCCTTCCTTCCTTCATTTCTCTCTTTTTTTCCTCTCTCTCCCTTTCTTTCTTAAATTTCTTCTTTTGATCCTTTTGATACTCCACCCCCACCCCTGTCTTCCTTGATGTTCCTTAGTGCTGGGATTGTAGATACTAGCCATCACGCTGTGAAAACCTTTTGATTAGATATTCACAGGCCTCTTTTTAGCAGCAGTCTGAGGTTTAAGTTCAAATCCATTTTCTCAGGGTTCTTATGCTCTCTTATCAGAAGCATCAGATAAAGGCACAGTTCACAGGAACAAGGCTTTTTAGTCTTATGATCCAGTTCAAGGGAGAAAAGCATGTAAAAGGAAAAGCTGTCTCAAATGAGAGAAAAAAAGATTTTGACAGTTTTTTCCAAGTGGAAGGGACCTAGTGAGCCTGTACTCACTATCTTATTGTGAGACATGTCTCATTATAATGTTAAGCCCTACCTTGGGTGTGATTTTTATTATTATAAGGTGAATTTACTACAGTGCTGGTAATTATTGTACACATGGCTGTGTCACTCATCCAGGAAAATGTCCTTAAATTTTTTGTTGCCATTTTCTTTTCCTATATAAAACAGGCTGGGCCTGATTGCACAAGCCAATAATCCCAGCTACTCAGGGAACAGATGGAAGAAAATTGTAATTTCCAGATCAGCCTAAGATACAGAGTAAATTCAAGACCAGCTTGAACAACTTACTAAGACACAATCTCAAAAATAACAAAAGGGGAGGGGGCTGAGAGATGGCTCAGCAGTTAAGAACATTTGCTGCTCTTCCAAAGGACCCAGGTTTAAATCCCAGCTCCCACATGGCAGCTCACAGCTGCCATCTATAATT
Organism: Hylomyscus alleni; assembly: GCA_019843855.1. Lineage (NCBI taxonomy): Eukaryota > Metazoa > Chordata > Mammalia > Rodentia > Muridae > Hylomyscus > Hylomyscus alleni. Next base: position 10,016 of record JADRCC010146680.1, read on the forward strand.
GTAGTTCCGTGAGATCTGATGCCTTCATCCAGCCTCTGCAGACACTGCATACATACGGGCAAAACATCCATACACATAAAAATAAAGAAAAAAACTATTTTAAGCTCTGCAATGGTGGTACATGCCTTTAATACTAGCATATGGGAGTTCAGGGCCAGCCTGATCTACAGACTGAGTTCCAGGACAGCCAGAAACTCTTACAGGCTGTTACACAGAGAAACACTGTCTCAGAAAGAAAAATGAGAAAAAAATTTTTTTTCCGAGACAGGGTTTCTCTGTGTAGCCCTGGCTGTCCTGGAACTCACTCTGTAGACCAGGCTGGCCTTGAACTCAGAAATCCACCTGCCTCTGCCTCCCAAGTGCTGGGATTAAAGGCATGCGCCATGACCGCCCAGCAAAAATTTTTTTTATTACCTTATGTGTATGAGGTTTTTTGGCTAGATGTATGCCTGTGTACCATGTGTGTGCCTGGTGCCCACAGAGGGCAGAAGAAATCACCAGATCTTGAGGAACTGGAGTTACAGATGGTTGTGAGCTGCTATGTGGGTGTTTCATGTGTATATAGATAAATAATGTGTGTGTTTGGGGTTGCATGTACTATAGTGTGCATGTGGAGGTCAGAGAATGACTTTATGGAACTGATTTTCTCCTACCTTCATGTGGCTTCCAGGGCTTGAACTCAGGTCATTAAGTTTTTGAAGCAAGCCGGGCAGTGGTGGCTCACGCCTTTAATCCCAACACTTGGGAGGCAGAGGCAGGCGGATTTCTGAGTTCGAGGCCAGCCTGGTCTACAGAGTGAGTCAGCCAGGGCTACACAGAGAAACCTTGTCTTGAAAAACCAAAATAAAAACGAATCCGAATAAAAAAAAGAAGTTTTTGAAGCAAATACCTTTACCTGATGAGCTATTTCACTGGCCCTTAAATCCGTCTTTATATGTACATATTGTTACCCATGCTTATGTTTATATATTGTTTACACGACATCAAACTGGCTTATATGTAAATGGTCATAAATTTTAAAAATTAAGTTACTCCACATATTTCTAATTCATAGCATAAGTAAAGTTTTAAAACAGAACATGTAAATAAATAGTCTTAGTCAAGATCAAACGATCCCATGAGTGGTCTAAAATAGTCCCTATTGTCTATGAAACCAAACTGGCTCCCAGAACATGATGGCTCTTGTCCAGGGTTTATAGTCTCACTCTCATGGACAATAGCCTTCCTCTGCAAGATGACCCTCTAAGCTCTGTGAGTCCTAGAACCTAAAGATAAGAACAATGACTTAGCTCCATGCTTTCAGTTTTATTTAATTAATATCTTTTAAAAAGATTTTGTTTCATCAAGATAATTGCTTAGTTTCTACTAAATGTGTCAGGTTTCTAATTAAAAAACACCGGTCTTGTGAGAGAGTCAAGATTTATTTAAAGTTCTGTCTCTATCAAGCTTTATAAAGGTGTTATACAGCAATTAAATTTGTTTATATAATTTTAAAATTGTGTGTGAGAGTGTATGTGTAAATGAGTGTGTGTGAGAGTGTGTATGTGTGTATTATTTATTATTATTATTATTATTATTATTATTATTATTATTATTTGGCTTTTTTGAGACAGGGTTTCTCTGTGTAGTCCTGGCTGTCCTGATCAGGCTGGCCTCGAACTATATATGTGTGTTATTATTGGTGGTGGTGGTGTGTGCATGCATGCGTGGCAAGTGTGTGCATTTGTGTGTGTGTGTGTGATTGGTGTGGGAGGGTGCCTGCAGGGGCCAGAGGTGTTGGATTTCTATGGATCTATAGTAATAGGTGGTTAGGAACCTATAGTAATAGGTGGGCCCTGGGGAACTAAGCTCAGGTCCTATTTCTCCAGTCCGTCTAAAATTTAAATGCCTGGACCTTGAGTGCCCACGCTATCCTGGGTGGTGCTTACTATTGCAGTTGCAGCATCCCACATCTGAATAATGCAGTGGTCCAAGGACCATGGTATAACCAGTAACAGCCAGGTTGTGGTGGGGCACGCCTTTAATCCCAGCACTTGGGAGGCAGAGGCAGGTGGATTTCTGAGTTCTAAGGCCAACCTGGTCTACAGAGTGAGTTCCAGGACAGCCAGGGCTACACAGAAAAATCCTGTCTCGAAAAACCGAAAAAAAAATTGGTATAACCAGTAACAAGGGGTTTTCATGCAGGCCAATCATGTTGTCCTTGTACCACTTCCTCCTGAATATGGAAGAAAAGTGCGCATCTGATCCATCTCTAGGGGATTATTTCAGTTCCTTTAAACTAAAAATTGTGTAACAGGACCCTCTCTATGTGCTTAATTTAAAAATATAGTGCCTCTGTTGGAAAATCTATTAATAAACTTAGTGAGCAAAAACATGGCTCAACTAGAAGAAATAAAACAGGCAACCACCAAACAAGTCCATGATGTGCTTAATTGGGAGAAAGCACAGCAGACACTGATCCAGAAGTGTACTTTTTGGCATTGAGGAATAACATTGCCAAGTCCCTGGAGGTCAGTAACTAGGAAGGGCTACACAGAATATATAAGAAAGTAGAGAATTGCCAGGACTACCATATTTTTGTGCTGGATGTGATGAATTGAAAAGAACAGGGTCATTACACAGAGAAACCCTGTCTCAAAATAAATAAATAAAAAAGCACAACTGGCTAGAGGATCATGTGGTACAGAGCATCTGGCACTGCAAGTAAGGGAGACAACTGCTAACTGCATTGCAGATCTAAAGCTGCTCCCAAAAATGCCTGGAGCACAGCCAGTTATGTAAATGTATCTATCTCAACTGAAACAGTCAACTGGCTAAGTAAATGAGAAAGAGTCCATGTGACAGAAGTTCCTCACATTGCTATCTACATTACAGTGTAGTTTCTCTAAGAAATGATGTTTAGATTAGTTTCATGAGTTAAATCTATTGGTCAGTCGGACATTTTTGAGCCCTACTCTGCATCTGGACTTTCTTTGCTGATCACTTTTTTAAAAAGATTTATTTTATTGGGCTGGAGAGATGACTCAGCAGTTAAGAGCACTGGCTGCTCTTCCAGAGGTCCTGGGTTTGATTCCCAGCAAACACATGGTGGCTCACAAACATCTGTAATAGGCTCTGGTGTCCTTTTCGATGTGTCTGAAGAGAGCAATGGTGGTGTACTCATATGCATAAAATAAATAGATAAATCTTTAAAAATAAAAATAAAAGATTTATTTTATTTATGAGTACTCTGTAGCTGTTTCCAGACACACTAGAAGATACCTTTACATCAGATACCTTTACAGATGGTTGTGAGCCACCATGTGGTTTCTGGGAATTGAACTCAGGACCTTTGGAAGAGTAGTGTCCATTAACTACTGAGCCGCCTCTCCAGCCCTGGTGAGAATTTTAAATAAACAATTTGCAGCTGCATGTTTCCAGGCTAAAATTGCCAAGTTATAGTTTAAATATGTAATTAAGTATGCTGTCTGACTGCAAAATGACAACTGAAAACCATATTAGTGATTGCCTGGGACTGGTGGCTCATGCCTTTAATCCCAGCACTTGGGAGGCAGAGACAGGCGGATTTCTGAGTTTGAGGCCAGCCTGGTCTACAGGGTGAGTTCCAGGACAGCCAGGGCTACACAGAGAAACCCTGTCTTGGAAAACAAAAAAAAATTATTACATATAAACTAAGCTTCCCTAGATGATGAATACTGACTGTTGTTTGTTGATATTAAATCTTGGATCTCCTGTAATCGTCATCATGCAAAGGGAATTTAACACAAAGTTATCTTTTCTTCTTTGTCCATCTTTTAAAATATATGTTTGTTGTTGAGTACCAGCCTCAGCTTGGTAGTGGGTCCTAAGGAATAGGTGTTTGGAAGCAGTGAATGTGTTAGGGTCTAGGAATTGCCTCACAAACCACACAAACACTAATCTCATCCAGACAGGATTAATTTATTGAATATAAACCCCAGGACTGGTTGACCAGGGCCATGGTCCAGAGTTGGGAACTGGGTTTTTAAGCCCCAAATCCACAAACATCTGTGCCAAGTTATTCCACCAATTAGGATTTATGGATAGGGGATTTCCTTAAAAACATGTCTTTGTTGTACACTTATCCTGCTCCCATTGGCTCCCATCCCCTCTGTGGTAGGGGATTTGCCTTGTCTTATATTTCTGTTTTAACTTGTCTACCAGGATAGGACTTGTCTAATATAGATGTCTTAACTTGCTAAACAGGATGTCAGTTATCCACATACATGTCTCTTTCTGCCAAGTAGGATGTCAGGTGCCAGGGAGATCTTGGCAACTTAGACTTTATTAGATGATTACACAAAATGGAAGTCTTATTCCAAATAGTTTCTTATATTGGTGCAGGTGTCTCTCTTATGCTGGGGTCCATCCCAGAGGCATAAAAGCATATACATGGGTGCAGGAAGTACCATTGGGTGGTTGGTTTGGATCCAAGCTTATTGTGGGTAACTCTACAAAACACTTCTACTGACTCCTGTTGCGATTGGTTTCCAAGGGCACAGCGTATAACAGAATATGTAATCAATCTTGGCATTAAAAAGTTTCCTAGTAGCAGCAGAAACATATGAGAACATTTTCTTATAATAGCAGACTAACAAGATAACAGTTACCCAGGCCTTAACATTCCATTTAGGCTTTAATATTTTACCCAGGTCCTAACAGAAGACCTCAGAGTCAATATGAATGCAAGCTGACAGCTCTGTGATCTGCTTGAGATAGCTTTCTTGTTGGCATTTTCAAGATAGCTCTCTCTTGAAGACTAAAGCCCAGTCTTCTTTGCATAGCTATTGCCTTACAAATTGCACATCAGTTTAATCATTCACCCCAGGTTCCCTTTTGATCATTCCACAAATCAGCATTTTATGACTTTAGCCCCTTGACTCTTAGAAACTGAAATATATAGAGCACATTTGAGGCAAATGAACCAGACAGCAAGTACATTTTTTTTAAATAGCAAGTCTCATGCAGTTTGCTGGGCACAGCATTTGTGGTTGCCAGGTCTAGACATAGAGGCTATTTTTATGTGAGAAAATTAGCTTCGAGTACACTACTTTTTTTAAAAGATTTATTTTATTTATTTTACATGTATGAGTACACTATAGCTGTACAGATGGCCGTGAGCTATCATGTGTGTGGCTGCTGGGAATTGAACTTGAGACCTCTGCCGGCCCGCTCACTCTGGCCCCTCGCTCTCTCGTAATTCACTGTAGCTGTCTTCAGACGCACCAGAAGAGGGTATCAGATCCCATTACGGGTGGTTGTGAGCCACCGTGTGGTTGCTGTGATCCGAACTCAGGACCTTCGAGCACTGAGTATTCTTACCCGCTGAGCCATCTCACCAGCCCCAAATACACTACTTTTTATAATATTTTTTTTGGAATTTAGTGAGCTCTTGTTTGTGCTGATATAAGCAACATTGAGGCTCATTCTTATAATTCTTAGCTACCTCAATATATTCTTTTTTTTTTTTTTGAGACAGGGTTTCTCTGTATAGCCCTGGCTGTCCTGGAACTCACTCTGTAGACCAGGCTGGCCTCGAACTCAGAAATCCGCTTGCCTCTGCCTCCCAAGTGCTGGGATTAAAGGCGTGAGCCACCACTGCCCAGCTTGCTTCAAAAACTTAATGACCTGAGTTCAAGCCCTGGAAGCCACATGAAGGTAGGAGAAAATCAGTTCCATAAAGTCATTCTCTGACCTCCACTCTGAGCCATCTCCCAAGCTCGGGGAACTGTTGTTTCAATAGTCTGATAAGCCAAGGGAAGTGACACAAACAACTCTTTGAATACCTTCATTTCTCCCTTAAAAGTGTCAGCAGGAATAAGCTATCTGCAGCCTCAAGAACAATAAGGTACAAAGGGAGTATTCTGACCTTCAGGAGATACAGCTTTCAAAATGCAGCTTCAGTTCTCTTGGTGACCTCATATCTAACTCCTTTTTGAGATTACTCAAGGTCTCATAATTGAGTTTATGGCTGTCTGTGGGGTAAGACATTTTGTTTTGCTGTGTTTTTTCAAGACAGGATAACCCTGTGTAACCTTAGCTGTCCTGGAACTCACTCTGGAACAATCCAAGGCCAGGCAGTGGTGACTCAAGCCTTTAATCCCAGCACTTGGGAGGCAGAGGCAAGTGGATTTCTGAGTTTGAGGCCAGCCTGGCCTACAGAGTGAGTTCTGGGACAGCCAGGGCTACACAGAGAAACCCTGCCTCGAAAAAAGGCGAGATCCACCACCCAGCAACATTTTGTTATTTTTAATATTGAAGCTTCGTAATAAAAGCTAGGTCAATGTTTCACAATAGTTTGTCAGGCTGTA
>JADRCC010146682.1:0-10235 GCA_019843855.1 Hylomyscus alleni
ATAGATAAAGTAGGTGTAGACAGTGGATTTAAAAAGCTGGAGAAAGAGATAAGGCAGTGTGCAAAGGGAGATAAGGAAGGCGGTGGGGGGGCAGTTCTTTAGGTTAGGAGAAATTATGAAGGCTTAAACAGGAACTGAAAGTTATAGGATAGAGAGAAGGGAGTAGACTTGACTCGAGAGACAATTCACTAAACTTAGGATCCAAGAGGATATGGAGGATCTTGTTCAGTTTATCAACTGCTAAATGTCTACAGTGTGCCAGAACAGTGTGAAAGGCTAGTGCCACTAAAAAAACATTGCATTTATTTATTTACTGTATGCATGTGAGGACAGTGTTGTGTGACAAGACTTTTCCTGGGGAGACATGACACACATGTCTACTCACCCCAGATAAGGAGCCCACGACAGACAAAGTCCAACCTTGTGAATCAATGAATTTTATTGGAGTTGCTAACGAGAATGTGGGCAAGGGGTAAGTAAGGGGACTCAAAGACAGTTGCCTCACCAAAGCCCACCCCAACATGAGTGACAGCTCACAAAAGCTGGGAACTTGGAGTACACTACAAAGTTTTCAGGCAGCTCAATAGGTTGGGGAGTGGCCTTTCCAAGTGACTCAGTTGGTTGAACCCTTTTCCAGGTTGCTTGGCCTATTATTTCTGCTTACAGGGAGCTGATGTGGTCTGAAAGTATTCTTTGCAGCTTGGCTTATTTGACAGTTGATGAGACTGAGAGTGACTCTCAGCAGTCTTTATTGCTTACTAGGAATGGAGGAGCCTAAGTGAGTCTGGTCAGTTTCAGGGACTTCCTGAAGCTCTTTTGAGATGTTTACCTTCTGGCTTAAGGAATTTTCTTTCAGTATGGAATGTTTCTGTTTCTGAGGAAATAGCTACACAATAGCAGCCGTGTTAGCCAGTTGGTGCCATGGTGTGTGCCTGGAGGTCAGAGACAACCTGTAGGAGTTGGCTCTCACCTTCCACCATATGGGACCAGAGCATCAAACTCAGGAGGTCAGACTCAGCAGCAAATGACTCTACCCTCTGACCCATCCTTCCAGTCTACTAGTAGAATATAAAGCACAGTGTTTGGGTAAGAAGCTTTCCTCTTAGTGGAGCAGATGAATGAGGATGCATAAATACCCAGTCAGTAATAGATAGGAGGGGTTCAGAGTGTGGAAACAAGAAGGGATAACAATTGGCCAAACCTTGCTGTCAGAGTCGAGAATGCAGACTGATAAGCAGGGTGAGCAGGTGGTCAGAAAAGGCTGAGTGTAGTCTTGAAGTTGTCAAGGATAAGTATAAGTTAGCCACACTGAATACAGCTGGTATTCAGTGTGTGTTTGATGAATGAATGCATGAGCTATACATTAGTAGGGAAAAATAAGAAAATACCCATAAGGTTTCATCACTTGATAACAAAAGCATCCAGTAGATGTATTAACTAGGATGCTGACACAGGATAGAAAATAGTCTACAGTGAGCTGGAGAATGAATTAGAATTTTTAAAAAAGCTAAAAAAGATTGTTAGTTTCAAGAAACTTCTATTTGAATTTGAGTATGGTGGTACATGCCAGTTATCCCAGCACTTGGTAGACAGAAGTAGATAGATCAAAAGTTCAGGGCCCTAGGGCTAGAAAGATGGTTCAACAGTTAGAGTACATACTGCTTTTCCAAAGGACAGAGTTAAATTCCCAGCACATATGTCAGGTAGCCCATAACCACCTGTAATGATAACTCCAAGGGACCTGATACCTCTAGCCTCCCCCAGACATTCATATTCATGTGTACATATCAACCCTACATACACATGTGACTAAAACTGAATATATGATTAAAGCTCAGGGGATGAGGTTGTATGAGCTTTGTGGCCTCTGGTATGTTGGTAAAGTAAGCTGCCAAACTATCATGTGACTGATGGGGTTGATAAGAATGTTTTGTTCCCTTTTAAAAGCACTCAGTGAGCCTTTTGCTAGTGACCCACTGAGCCGTCAAGAAGGGGCAGAGTGAAAAACACCACTTTTGGGTGAAGTGGCAACGTGTTGTGTTGTTTAACTTCAATTGGTGTTGGGACAAGATGAAAAAAAAATGAAAAAAAAAAAAGAATGTTTCATGATGGCCGTAGTGCTGCACATTTGTAGTCCCAGCTATTAAGCTGGAAGCAGGAAAATTGCTTGAGCTCCAGAGTTCGAGACCAGCCTGGCCAACAAAGCAAGACCTTGTCTCATAAAACAAAAATGTGGTTCAGTTGACCAGTCATATGATTTTGCTTTGTTAGACAAGGAGCTGAGACCAGAAAGACCTTGGTATCCTGTGAAATGAGGAAAGGAGCCAGACTCCTAAGCCTTCTGAGGAGACAACTCATACTTAGGAGGATCAAAGACATAAGGCAGCTAGTAGACACCAGATTGTGGTCAGAGAGCTGCGTGTTACAGGGAGGACTTCTTGGGTGGAGAGCAGAGGAAGTCAACGTTATGAAGTCAAGGCAGTCACAGCGTTTGGAGACTGGAAAATTGATGAGTTGTTAGCAGGTACATTGAAATTACTTAGAGTAGAGAGAAAGATTGGGCCGGGTACCACCGAAGGAAGACAGGCTAGGTCTCCATAGAAAAGAGGCTCTGCATCGACACGAAGAAGGAAGGGATGTCCAGAGGGATTGTCTGGAAGAGCTCCACTCTGACCTACTTTATCTCACCTCAAGGTGCATGGGTTGTCAGGAAAAGAAACATATCCTGGAGATGGCTGCTGGGTGATGGTGTCTCCAGGGGAGAATTAGGTTTCAGTCCGGTGAACGAGTTCATGATACATGCCAGCACTTCTCAGACTTTAGTATGTACCCAAACCACTGAGGCTCTGGACAAAGCTCATTAAGAGGAATGATCCAGTGGCATTTAATACAGGGACAACCACCACTACCTCTGTCTGTTGTTCAGCCATCACCTCTGCACAATTCCCGCACATTTGCTTCAGCCCCAAAGGAAACTCACTGGGCATGTCTCCGTTCCTCGCTCACCTCAGCTTCCGGGAAACGCTATTATTATTTTATGTCTCTGTAAATTTCACCAGTCCAGATGCCTCAGATAGATGAAAGTCCATGAAATTTGTCTGTAGATGAGTGCCTTCCTCTCTCTAGCCCCTCGCCCTCTTTTCAGTGTTGGGGATGGATCCCAATGCCTCACCTGTGTTAGGCAGGTTGCATTAAAATTTCTTTATCGCTGAAGCTCTTTATTGTCTGGCTAGTCTGCATTCTCTCTGTAGCCAGGCATTGGTTGATAGACATGTGGGCTGCTTCTGTTGTGTAGCTGTGCTTAATAGTTTCTTTACTCCCCTTACAGTCACTACATTTTAGCTCCCCACCTTTCTACTTTTTCTTGTTTTGTTTTATTTTGTGAGACAGAGTTTCTCTGTGTAGCCCTGGCTGTCCTGGAATTCACTATATAGATGTGGATGGCTTCGAACTCTGAGAGATCCTCCTTCCTCTGCTTTCAGAGTGTAGGGACTAAAGGGGTGCCTTACTACTGCCCGGCAAGCTCCTCGCCTTTCTTCCTTGCTTAAACTTGTCAGGATGGCTTCTGCCTTAGGAGCATTACATTACAGACTGCTGCTTGAACTGCCCTTCTCCTGGATCTCACTGTGGCTTGCTGGTGATGCTCGTCCTTGCAGCACTGATACTGAACCCTCAGAGAAGCCATCTTTGGTAATGGTATCAAAGTAACTGAAGTCCTAGTATTTTCTATTCAGCACTCTATTATAGTGTCTCCATAGTGCATTTCACTACCAGAAATGAAGGAGTATTTAGGCCATTGTGCCATCTAGACCATTTAGTACTGCGCTGTAGACCATGGCTTCATTCTCAAAATAACTTCTGAATGCCTAAAATGTACCAACTGTATTAAAAATACAGTTATCAAAATATTTTTAAATTATGATTTAGTAACTCATATGCTTCTCTGTTAAGTTTTAAAATAATGATATCTATTTGCAGGTTTAATGATTACCAGAATGCAGAAACTATGATGAATGTAGATGCTATTTTGACATATGTACAACCACTGGAATGGGAGAGAAAAATATGAGTGATCTCTACTGCATAGAAAAATCACAGGCGCTACAGACAATACTATCGATTATTGTCTCAGTTTATAACTGAAGAAAATGGAACGTTTCAGTTAGAGATGCATTTTGTTCCTGTGCAAGTTTGTGGATTCACTAAATTCTATTTCCATAGGCTCCTTGGAGGGTCTGTAGGCTCCATGTTTAGTACTGTATGGATAAAGCTTAAGAGATGGCTCAGTGATTAAGAGCACTGGTTATTCTTCCAGAGGACCCAGGTTCAATTCTCAGCACTCACCTCAGACCTTATAACTGTAACTTCAGCTCCAGGGAATCTACCACCATCTTCTGGCCTCCATAGATACTAGACAAGCCTGTGGTGCACAGACATGCATGCAGGCAAAACACCTTTACATCTTTGAAAAGAATTGCATGGGGCTGGAGAGATGGCTCAGTGATTAAGAGCATTGATTGCTCTTCCGAAGGTCCTGAGTTCTAATACCAGCAACCACATGGTGGCTCACAACCATCCATAATGAGATTTGATGCCCTCTTCTGGTGTGTCTTGAAGACAGCTACAGTGTAGTTATGTATAATAATAAATAAATCTTTTAAAAAAAAAAAGAATTGCATGAATGGTCTGGAAAAGGCTCAAACTTATTGTCTTAAAGGGAAAAAGATCAATTGTAGTGATGAGGAAGGATAGAGTCTGCCAGAAAAGAAAGTGCTAGAAGAAAGCTGTCTTCTGCAGCCCTCCATGGAACTAGTGGGTGGATCATACAGAAACATCCTCTTAGAAGGGGCATGAGAAAAGTAGTGCCTTAAAGAAAGAAACAGATGGTTACTTTGCCCCACAATGGAGTTCAGTAAGGATAGCAACATGTGGCGAAGAGATAGCCACTGAAGGCAGATCTGCCTGGGGACAGAGGTGAGAGAACTCAGAGAGTAGGTGGAATCCTTACTGTATGCCAGACAGCAGGCCAGACACTGGCGATACAAAGCTGACTGAGACAAAGATGAGTCACCCATCTTTCAGATCTCATTAAACCCAATCCTGGTGGCAGTTTGACTAGTCTGTGCACTTCTTCAGAGAGTCTGAGGGCCAGAGGCAGTGGGAATAAGATGAACATGGGGGTTAGGTATTCAAGGGGAAGGAAGCTGAGAAAAAAATCTGCTCTTCCATTTCCCCCGCCCCTTCTTGTAGAGCAAAAACTGAAGTAAAAGAGAAGTTAAGTAATAGAAGAAAGCAAAGCCATACCTTGATCACATCATTCAAACCAGCTACCCATCTAAAAATTAGCTACGGCTGAGGGATGCATCCTCTACTCTCACTATGAATTCTTCAGAACCTTCTAAGACTCTTTGCTACCTAAGGAATCATTTCTGCTTCAAAACAATCTCAGCTGGGGAGGGGCGAATCAAAGAAAGAAAGAATGAATGATATTTTTAGGTTTTTTTTTTCCTTTGGGGTGCCAGAGATACCCTGCACCTGGGTCTCTTCCTGTCCTCGCTTCTCAGGATGAAGGATGCTGTGGTTCTTTTTTTAAATGCTGCTTTCTTCCTCGCTCCTTGGGGGCTCTTTCACAAAGGCTCACATAGGGAGCTGCTGTAGGTGGGAGGTGTTGGCTGGGCTCATGTCTCCCTTTGATCATTCTCTTCTGGCAACTGAATCTGAAAACTCCCTGCCCTGGGCTGACAGAATCAATCTCTTCCTCCCTGAAGGGAAGCAGCATCTCCAGTGGAGAGGCAGCATGCAAACTGAGGCAACGAGAAGAGAATAGGGCTGAAGCTGAAATGACCTACTTAAAGCAAAAAGATGATGTTGGGGTCATGGATGAAGCAGAGGCCTGCGAGATGGCTCAGTGGGCAAAGATGTTTGCCACTAAGCTGGTGACCTGAGATCCATCCCTGGATCTCTCATAGTAAAAAGAGAGACGTGACTCCCATGAGTTGTCCTCTGACTTCCACACTAATGCCATGGCACACACATCTACACATATACGCAGTAAATAGGTATATTTTAAAAATAAAGGAGGGAGGGCTGGAGAGACGACTCAGGGGTAAAGAGCACTGACTGCTCTTCCAAACGTCCTGAGTTCAAATCCCAGCAACCACATGGTGGCTCACAACCACCTGTAATAGGATCTGATGTCCTTTTCTGGGGTGTCTGAAGACAGCTACAATGTACTCACATATAATAAATAAATCTTGAAAAAAAAGTAAAGGAAGGAAGGAAAAGGCTGCCAAGCAATTGGGGAGGCTTCAATGCAGATAGGGCAAGGAAGGCCCAGCACAGAAAGGAGGAGTAAACTGACTATGCTTTTGTGACATTTTTAAAAATTAGCATATATTAATCATCTATGATAATGGGTTTTATTATGATACTCTTGTGCATGTACATAGTGTATTTTTTATTATATCCACTCCCCATTATCCTCTCTGGTCCCCTTTCTATTGATCTTCCTCTTCCCAAGTAACCCCTTTTTTACTTTTATTTATATAAATAGAAGTATTTTAATAATCACATTTTCATTTATTTATTTGTGTGTGCATATGTGCATGTGCGCATGTGTATGCATGCCATGGTCCATGTGTAAAGGTCAGAGGGCAACTTTGAGAGAAAAACTAGAGAGAAACCCTCTAGTTTTCTGTTTCCATCATGTGAACTCTGGGAATCAAACTCAGGTCCTCAGGCTTGATGGCAGATGCCCTCACCCACCGAGCCACCTCAACAGCTCCCTCTTCTACTTTCATGCCTTTGTGAATGTGCACAGGCAAATAAGTTTAATTAGAGTTACTTATAGGAGCATAGTGTAAGGGATTAGTTTTAGAAGCATAAGCAACTCACCAGTGGATACACTACTGAAGAAAATTCTTTCACTCCCTTAGCAACTACTAACTGCCTATAGACTCACTGAACAATAGTCTCACTATTGTTTAGGAGGCCTTGATGAATCAGGTGTGGTGGTACACATATGCAATTCTAGTACTCAGGAAGCTGAGGCAGGAGGTTCATGAGTTTGAGGCCAGCCTAAGCTACATAATGAGTTCCACACCAGCTTAGGCAGTGTAGCAAGACATTGTCTCAAAAATAAATAGACTGAGCTGTGTGCATGGTGGTGGATGCCTTTATTCCTGGCACTGAGGAGGGAGAGGCAGTCGGATCTCTGTGAGTTTGGAGCCAGCCTGGTATACATAGCAAGTTCCAGGACTGCCAAGGCTATAATGAGACCCTGTATCAAAAATGAATGAATGAATGAATGAATGAATGAATGAATGAATAGTCTTGAGTCATGGAGACTGCCCAGGGGAGCTTTGCATGGATACTCAGTGAACTGGGGTTCCTGTGTAGATGATATGGGGGAAGTATCTTTATCAAATTTTGTCCAGTGCTTAGATGAGAAGTAGAAAAATATGTGGCTATGGAGGTTGCTAATTGGGTGTTCCATTCATTGCTGCAAGAATGAGCAAAGACCCCACAGCGCAGTGACATAATTTGCCCCGGGGGGATCACAGAGAGGTCTTGTGTACACACCTCTGGTCCAAAAGCATGGTGTAAGGAGATGCAGGAAGCCTCTAATGGGCTTAGATTGAGGGCCTAATATGGAGGAGCGTTGACCCAACTACAGATCTCACCAATGGCTTCCACATCACCTCAGGGCCCATGGATCTGAGAGAACAATAAGTCCTGAGAAGCAGCAGTGAGCCAACATTATCATGTATATATATATATATGTATTTCCACTGCTGGATCACAGAAGGGATTTAGGACATACATAAAGCTTACAAAGGAGGTAGGCATTAAACTGAGCCCAGAGGCATGCAAACACAGGATTGAAATGAAGAAAGAGAAATGATCATTCCACACTGAAGAAATAAGTTAGGCTCATGTGCACCAAGATGTCAACCAAAACTGACAATAGAAGAGATGGAGAAGCCAGAGTAGATGAGGGAGGGTACAGCTGCACAGGACACTTTGCATTTCTAACTAGGACTGACTGTCAAAACCCAAGAATTTGAAGCCATTTCTCTCCTCTCTGCTCTAGCTACAAGCCCATCGTGGAATTCATTGATGCTCAGTTTGAGGCCTACCTACAGGAGGAACTGAAGATCCGGAGAGTACTGCACTCCTACCATGACTCCCGAATCCATGTCTGCTTGTATTTCATTGCCCCGACAGGGCATTCGCTCAAGTCTCTGGACCTAGTAACCATGAAGAAGCTGGATAGTAAGGTATGAGGCAGGAGCTGGGGCTCCACGAGCTGCACTCTCACTCATCTAATACACAATGGCTCCTTGATCCCAGTAGAAGTCTTTTTTTTTTTTTTTAAGATTTATTTATTTATTATATGTAAGTACACTGTAGCTGTCTTCAGACACACCAGAAGAGGGCGTCAGATCTCATTACAGATGGTTGTGAGCCACCATGTGGTTGCTGGGATTTGAACTCATGACCTTCTGAAGAGCAATCGATGCTCTTCCCCACTGAGCCATTTCACCAGCCCCTAGAAGTCTTATAGCATCCTAGTCCAATCCTTTGTTATCTTTCTCCATAAAGATGATATTACAGGTCCTGCATTTGGTTATATGCTGCGTCATCTGGATTCCTAGTATTAGGGATGGATTTGTTCTGAGTGCTCTTCCACCCTATCTGTCTTAGAAATAAAGATGGATACAAGCAAGATGGCTGTTGAAGGCTAGAGGTGCTGGGTTTGGCAATGGAAAGTGGTTCTCTTTCCTTTAAAAAAAATTAGATTTCTTTTATTTTGTGTTTTCAAATATTTTACCTGTATGTATGCATGCTTGGTGCTGAAGGAGTTCAGAAGATATCAAATTCCCTAGAACTGGTGTTAGAGATGGTTGTGAGCCAACAAGTAAGTGCTAGAAAGCAAATCTGGGTCTTCTGCAAGAGCAGCCAGTACTCTGAACCTCTAAACCTAAATTCCCAGCACCATAACAACAAAACAAATTGAACATTTAATTCTTTAAAAAGTCTAATTACTATGGGATTTTTGGGTTTTTTGTTTTGTTTTTGTTTTTGTTTTTGTTTTTTTTGTTTTTTGTTTTTGTTTTTCGAGATAGGGTTTCTCTGTATAGCCCTGGCTGTCTTGGCACTCACTCTGTAGATCAGGCTGGCCTCGAACTCAGAAATCCGCCTGCCTCTGCCTCCCAAGTGCTGGGATTAAAGGCATGCATACCACTCGGCTTACTATAGTTTTTCTATCCTAACATTTGACATGCACCAGGTACTGTATACATGTTACTTCATCTTTTTTCCCACTTGTATGTGTGTTATATGTTGTTCATGAGTACGTATGCATGTTTGCATGCATGCGGGTACATGTGTGTAGGTGTATATATGTATGGGTGCTTGTCCATGTGGAGGCTGAATCATCCTATCATCTCCCTTTCACCTTGTTACGTTGAGGCAGACTCTCAGCCACGCCAGAATTCAGCGATACTGCTACTCTTGCTAAGCTAGCTTGCTCTGGGAATCCTCTGTCTCTGCCATCTGAGGCTGAACTATAGGCAGACTGCCATGCCCACCTAATGTGTTTGTGGGTTTTCGGGATCTTAATCTAGAAAAAGCTTAGTCGGGAACATGCTCCTTTTTGTTTGTTTGTTTGTTTAACAAAAACTGTTTTCTATTTTTTTTGTAGTTTTTAAACTTTTATTTTTTAATCGAAAAAAATTGTATGCAATATATTCTGATCAGGGTTCCCCCTCCCCCAACTCCTCCCAGGTCCTCCCTACCCAGAGCCATGTCCTTTCTATCTCTCTCTCTTGTTGAAAAAAAAAAAAAAACTAAAAGAATATGAGACAAAACATCTACAAAAGTACCATTGAGTTCACTTTGTGTTGGCCATCTACTGCTGGGCATGGAGCGTAGCCTGAAGTTGGTATACTCAGAAAAACTTCATCGGAAAACAATCCTAATTTTTCCTTTGCAAGTAGGTATCCATTATAGACAGCTTTTCGGTTAGAGACGGAGCCTTTGTTTACATCCCCTCTCTCAGCAATTGGATTTCATCTGGCTTGAACCTGGGCAGGCCCTCTGCATGTTGCCACACACTCTGTGAGTTGATGTCTGCCTTGGTCTCAATGTGTCCAGAAGATGCTGTTTCCTTGGAGTCATCCATCCCCTCTGGCTCTTACAGTCTTTCCACCTCCTCTTCCACATAGATCTCT
>JADRCC010146693.1:0-13095 GCA_019843855.1 Hylomyscus alleni
AAAAAGATGGTACCAATAATTTTTACTTGTATAATAATCTATATATAGGTATATATCTACTTGACATGTGATTTTACATGGATCAACAAACTCATAAATATATGAATAAGTACTGTTACTACAAGTTCAAGACAAATTCCTAATGTGCAGAACGTATCTAATAATTATTTAGTGAATGTGTTTGATATACTTTTATGATCTATCCATTTTTCATTTTTGTCATAAGCAAATGCCAATCCACTTAAAGAAAAGACTTCAAATCTCATTAATCTTTGTATTTCCTACTATCAGATGTGTTATAACCATATCACATGCATCTAATTAATCACTTCTTTGAGTAATTACATTTAATTATTAATTATTTACATTGTAATCAACTTAATTACCATTATATTGTACTCACTTTTCTCCAATTTGTTCAAAGACACTGCAATTCAAATGTGTGCTCTGTAGTTGCTGGTTTTAACTTCTAAAAACTTTGGAAAGTCACTGTTTCTTCTTTTTTACACAAAAACTATTTGTTCTTGTATAGTTATGCATGAAAACACATGTATATACACATACCTACACCTGCACTTTTGCAGACCAGAAGACAAATTGTTAGAGGGAAATATGTTCTCTCTGAGAATTGAACTCAGGTTGTCAGGATTAGTGGCAAGCTTCTTTATCCTCCAAACCCTCATGATGACCATCATTGTTTCTTTTTCAGGTTATGGTTCGGAGAATGATAGCATAGTAAGATTATAGAAAGATGAATATTTTATATCCCCTTTTCATTTTCCTTTAACGTTTTTTTCTATTGCTTTCTTTATATCTTTATTCTGTGAATAACTCCATCTTTGATTTTATTTTCCTTAATGGTAAAAAGTAAATGGTATTATAATATATGCCCATGTATACATATTTCAAAATTCTAAGTAGATGAGAATTTACTAGAATGATCTCTAAATATGACATGTACACTACCATGGCAAACCCAGAAGAAACACTCACAAAAAACATACAATTTATCTCTCTTTTAATCACATTTCAACATTTCCTGCTATGTTCATAATGAAGACCTAAGATAATCATAACTAGACTTTGTAACTAAGCCTATCTTTTTCAAAAATGTGAATAACATGTTTATGTAGTCTGCATACATTCTAATTAGTTACATAAGTTTTAAAGCATTATCTTTTGAAAAGTCATGTGTGCATACAATGTATTTTCATATTAACCCTACTTCCCCCTCAAAGTCCTCCCAGGTTCACTCCTTACTGCTACAATCTATCACATTTCAAAAAAAAGTCTACTCTGTCTAATTCTTGAGGCTCATATAGTAAGTAGTGTGCCAATATATTGTGAGTCTAGAATTTGTTTGACCCACTAGAGGTAATATTTTAGTGAAGACTCATGGCTCCTCCCTGAGAAGCTATCAATTGTCAATAGTTCCTCATCTGAAAGTAGACACTCAGGAGCCCTTCCCTCTCTGTGCTCAAGTGTTGACTAATTTGATCTTCAAGTATTGCACATTCAGCAATACCTGCTTGTAGTTTATGAGTACACTGGTGTGTAACGTCCAGATCACACCAACTCTCCCTGAACCCCCTTAACTTCTGATTCTCACAATATTTCTGTGTCCACTTCTGAGAAGGTCTCTGGGCCTTTTGAGTAAAGGCTTATAACGTAGATATCACATTTGTAGCTGAGCACTCCACTGACATTTAAGAACTATATATCGTACTACAGAGATAAATGCCCATTCATGTTTATTGCTGCTCTATTCATGATTGCTAGGACATGGGAAAATCCTAGATGTTTTTCAGTTGGTAAGTACATAATTAAATTAAAAAACTTGTAAGGAAATACATCTCTTCTATTATTTTTATTTATGTGTGTGCTTTGTGTGCATGTATGTATGTATATATGTATGTATGTATGTGTGTGTGTATGTGTATGTATGTAGACCATGTGTATCTAATGCCCATGGATGGTAGGAAAATGAGCTGGACCTGCTGAGACTGGAGTTACAGATGACTGTGAGCCACCATGTAGGTGTTAGGAACGAAAACTGCTCCTCTGGATGAACTGCTAGGCCCCTATCTTTAGGCCCTTGGAAAATGCTTTTCAACATGAAACTCCAAGATGAAACATCAAGCTAAGGAAATTCAAATTTTTAATATAAGTGTAATGATGATTCAGCATTGAATTTGTCAGTTTGCTTCCTATAAACAAAGTAAAATAAGTAAAAAAATCTCACATATTGAACATATGTATTTCAAAAATCTTCTAGATATTTTGATATTTTATGTGTATATATATATATATATATATATATATATATATATATACACATATATGCCTATATTCATTGAGAGTATTTAATCCTCATTTTATAGGTAAGGTTAATGAGTTTACAAAATTAACTGAACTTCTAGGTGGAACCGCAAGGTCTCTCCCACTTCACAGCTTCTACTCTCATATAGTTCACATCATCAGAAATGAGAAAATATAATAATTTCATAGAGATAAAGGCTTCTGACATCAAATTATAAAAGTTAATTTACTGTGTGACTTTGTATAAAGGGGACATTTAGCAATATGATGAAAAGTGTCCTTCATAACACATTTACAATAAATGCAGAAGGGATATTCATAGAACTGTTTATAATGACCTCTGAGAACCATTTAAAGGATGACATTAAAGTGCAAGTGAGTGAAACTGATTAAGCATATACGAAGGTAATACAATCCTATGGAACAGTAGCCTAAGGTGATTCAAGAATAAAAGTGAGAGTATGTGAACCAACCTTCAGAATGATATTATATTGTATTAGCAATGGTCATTATGGAAGAAAATTCATTTGTACATTCAATCAGCACCTGCATTTTTTCCAACTGATTTGCCAGACACTGTGCTAGGTATTGATGTGTGTATGTGTGTGTGTGCATGTGTGGGTGTGCTTAGTGTTTATATGTATGCTAAAATTTACTTCTAGTCCATGCATAACCCAAGCCAATTTCGAAAACAAAGCAAATCAACTGCTATAATAGAATTATGTATGTTATACGAAAGAAAGTACACCTAGAGATTTGGTCAAGTAAGTTGTCATAGTGGAGGTATTGCTTGAGATAAGACCTTAAAGAAGTGAGCAACTTTAAAAAGTGCACTAGGACATGGTGAGCTAGCTGGAGAAAGGGGATAGCATTAGTTATACTGTTGGAAGAAATCTGAAGTACTGGAGGCCTATGCTCATTAGATTCAACTAGGAAGCTTGGGAAAACCAACATAAAAACATCTGTGATTTGTCAATTACTGTTTTAAATATCATTCTAATAAAAAGTTACACCGTTCTGTGGTAAAGTGAATAATAAAAAGAGGTTCAGTTACTTCTGTAAGGATTCATGATCTTTTATTTCAAAAGGACCATGCTATCATCTACAGTAACAGGACAATGACTAACTTTCCATTTTCTCAATGCTAAGAAGCTTGAGCTGTATTCCCATTCTGAGAAAACAACATTCTACTTTCTCATTAAGAAACTTGGTGGCTGTATCTTCAGGAAAAAACAGGAGTCACATAAGAAACATATTAAAAACAATTTCAATGTATTTGAGAAAATGTTCCTCCTCTTCTACTCTAAATCCTAGTATATTGTATACAAGGCTTTGCTGAGAAAATGATCAAAATATGTTCTGTGATTGTGGAAAAACTTTATGAAGCCTTTATACAGCAGGAACTCACTATCACAAGTTGTCTTATGCTATATCAGCTGCCAAATACACCACATTCTATAAAGTATCTATGCTTCAAAAATTATTTTGAATTAACCCTCTGAATTTTGAAAAATTATTTTCAGTACAGATGGTTTTAGCATAGTAGTTGATGATTAATTATAGATTTCAATGTAAGTAGACAAGAATTAAAGTTCACTGACTATAAAACTGATAATATTCAAGGTCATGAAATTACTGTTTTTATAATTATGCCTTATATATGTCTGTTGTATGTTATTTTATATGCCTCAATGTATATATATACATATGTGTATATACATGTATACATGTTCAAATATATAATTGCAATACTATACATTTTAAATAATTATAAGCATTACACATCAAATATTTTAGAAAAGCTTTTCAGGGAATTGTGGCTAAATCTTCTGATCATTATGTCCATTTTAGTGAAGCACTCAATGACTGAGTTTTCATTTAAAAACCATAGTACCTTGTTGTTCTTGGTGCCTGTCACTGAAGTGATAATAGCCCAAAGTTGGAAATGATCTTTTGTGTTTAGTTGTGCATACCTCCACAGCTGAAAGAGAATGCAACAATGGTTGACAGTATTGAATTGTTATTTCTGCTCTATTTGTATAATGTTTTCTGAAGCTGTCTATCACATCAGTCAATCTTGAAATTCACAGAAAGAGACTATTTAATTTTCAATCCATCCAGAAAGAATTGTGACTGAAATAACTAAAGAATTAACAATTTAAAAAATTACCAAATGTCTACTAGCAAAACACTGTTTCTTCAATTTCTGGTAAATAAGGACATGGTTGATTAGAAAGTGTCAAAGACTGAGATACATCAATAAAAGTTCCAGGATCTCTAAATTGTCACTTAGCAAAAGTTAGTGTTTTGTTTTATTTTGTTTTGTTTCCTAAGACAGGCTAGACACTGGGCATAGAAGTAAGCCAAATGGATACCTCTTCTCCTATCCTCAGGCAGTGTTCTAGTTGACAATTATTATCAAGAGTCATAAATATAGGCATGCAATCCTAATATGACAAAAGACATGGAATTTTACATTGACAGTGTTTCATAATAGAGTTCCCGTCTCTATCTTATTTGTGGGGTACCAAGAGATTTTTCCCTCAAAATGTGACACTTTACCTATGATCTAAAAATAAGCAGCTAATGCATTCATGTATCTATGGGAGGTAAAAGGTAAATGACCTAGAGGCAGAAAGTATTTTAGGCAGCTAGAACATAATGAAAAAATCTGAGGCATGACATTATGAGGGAATGATGAAAACATTAAAAAAAGGTGTACTGCTGGAGTTTTAGTCCCTGGGAGATCTGAGGGTACTAGTTAGTTCATATTGTTGTTCTTCCTATGGGGCTGCAAACCCTTCAACTCCTTGGGTCCTTTCTCTAGCTCCTTCATTGGGGACCCTGTACTCAGTTCAATGGATGGCTGTGAGACTCTACTTCTGTATTAGTCGGGACTAAAACTCCAACCAAAGAGTAGACATTGGGGGATTCATGACTCCAGCAGCATGTGTATAGCAGAGGATGGCCAAGTCAGTCATCAGTGGGGGGAGAGGTCCTTGGCCCTGTGAAGATTCTATGCTCCAGTGTAGGGGAATGCCAGGGCCAGTAAACAGGAGGGGGTGGGATGGTGAGCAGGGGGAGGGAGGAGGGAACAGGGGATTGTTTTAGTTTTTGTTTTTTCTTTTTTTTTCTTTTTTTCTTTTTTCTTTCTTTTTTTTTTTTTTTTTTTTTTGGAGGGGAACCTGGGAAAGGAGAGATTGTAAATAAAGAAAACATTTAATAAAAAAAAAGGTCCATTGTGGATAGAGAATAAAAATAATGAGAAAAAAAAGAACTCTGGCAAGGCAACATAAATTATATCATGCTGGAGTTAGAGAATGGACAAGAGGGGCTGAAGGGGTTTGCAATCCCATAGGAAGAACAGCAATATCAACCAACCAGATCCCCCTCCCCAGAGCTCACATGGAATAAACCACTGACCAAAGAATACACATGGAGTGAGCCATGTGTATTCAGCTGCAGCTGCATATGTAGCAGAGGCTGGCCTTGTAAGGCATCAGTGGGTGGAGAGGCCCTTGCTTGTATGAAGGCTCTATACTCCAGTGTAGGGGAATGCCAGGGAGTAGGTGGGAGTGGGTAGGGGAGCACCCTCATGGAAGCAGGGATAGGTATGAGATAGAGTGGTTTTGGAGGGGAAACCTGGAAAGGGGGTAAAATTTGAAATGTAAATAAATAAAATATACAATTAAAAAATTAAAAAGTAAATAAAAATGTTAGAAGACAAAATATTGGAACTAAACACAGTAAAGAGATGTGTGTCAGGGATAATTGTTCAAAATTAGGTTTGAACAGCTAAATAAATGGTAGCACAATTATTGAGAACAGTTCAAGAGTGGTAACATTGATATCAAGATTCTCAGGTTATATATGCTGGCCTTGATGCCTTGTTTTGAGATCTAAAATGTCAAGAAGGGTGTAGAACAAAAGTTGGTTATGGAGCTACAAGATTAGGAAGCATTGGCATACATGGTATTTTTAATTGAGTGATATTAAGGTATTAAGGGTAAGGAAAATATTAATTGAAATCTATGTTCAGTTAGAATACTGCAGAGTGACAAGTGCAGTGTCTTCTAAGTCTACTTCACTGACTTAAGTTCATTCATGTCTACACATAATATCAAAGAATGATTTGTATGATTTTTTACTCACTTCTATTCATTATACCTAAAATAACCATATATGAAGTACCCTATGTATAAAAAATATCAATTATTTTTGGAATAGGTACTTATATCAGCAACTGTTTCGAGGTAAAGCCCCATTCTGGATGTTTCATAGAAGAAACCTTCAAAATTTCCCCCTTTAAGATCCACTAGCATACTGTAAATTTATTCCTAGAACACATTCTTCCCTTATGAATATTCATTTCTAGTCTCACAGTACAATTGAGATTTATATAAGCAGAAAAGTGGCCAATTCTACAAATATTTTTTGAGAATATACTAGCTTTTAGTAATGATAAATATGTTTGTTTTACAATATAGTAAGCCTTCAAAATCTCCAGGTTCCTGAGTAGCACACTACCTGTGTAATGGTAAATAATAGAAAGGAAAAAGTCAGACAATTTTAAAGATAACTGTATTAAGTATCTATACTCTCTGATTTATTATTTTTATCCCCCTGGTTATCCACCTCATTCACAAAACCAAACATATAGCCATGCTCATACGCAGAGAAAGAGGAACATTTTGTTACAAACGACCATGTTATGAATGATATTATCACCATTTTATACATAAGGCAATAAACACAAAATAAATGATATATGGAAAATATTATAACTAGATTAATTTAAGGTAATCAAGCTATAGAACCAAAAATGAAAACCACTTTATTTGGATTCCTAGCTCACTCTCTTACTTACCTTGTTGTGTCTCCTACAAAACATATAACCAGCCCTGGATCTTCTCTCTTCTAAAAAGCCCACACTAAAACTATGACACATTTCATTTCCTTAGGTAGATGAAGAGAAATCACACCAATTAGAGGTCACAGAATCAAAATTCCCTCTAACCTTTGCTTCCTTCCTTTATCCAACAGAATATGACTTTGGTAGAACGATCATAGTAGGAAACCTAGCATGGGGAAAATCTCTTTCTTGGTTATTTTATTTACATTTAAAATGTCATCCCCTTTCCCAGTTTTCTCTCAGCAAAACCCCATCCCTTCCCCCTCCCTCCCTCCTCCCCCTTCCTCTATGAAGGTGCTTCCCCACCCACCTACCCATTCCTGCCTCAGCACCCTCGCATTACTCTACCCTGGTTCAAGGAGCCTCCACAGAACCAAGGGGGACTCCCTGACAAGGTCGTCCTCTGCTACATATCCATCTGGAGCCATGGGTCCCCCAATGTGTACTTGCTTAGTGTTTTAGTCCCCAGGAACTTTGAGGGGTCTGGTTGGTTAATATTGTTCTTCCTATGGGTTTGCAAACCCCTTCAGCTCCTGTAGAGGAACAATCTTTAACAGTTTCTGTACCAAGCAATTTAGAAGAAGCCTCTCAAAGAACTATAATCTAGAATAATAGTTGTTTTTCCTAGGAGATAAGATAGTATCAAAGAACAAAATAATATTATTTATAATAGAGATTAAGTGAAATATTTATTTAATTTATTTACTAGCCCAAGAATAACTTACTTATCACTATAAAAATTTAGTTAGCACGACTTTGGTTACACTTCATTTTAGTGTATTTAATTTATACTTGTTGATAATGATAATTCAAGAGCTCATCTTTCAAATGTGTAGATGTTATAAATATTAACACAAACTTAGTTTACATCTATACTTAATATACCACAAATGATTGTACAGTCCAATTTATAAGTGCTCACACATACCTGAGAATTATGTCCAATTCTGAAGACTGTATTATGAGTAGTAGCATATATTTTCTTATGAAATCTTATGTAAAAGTAATATCCATGATTATTTCTTCAAATTCTTTAATATATTTTGTTTTGCCTTGCTTTCAATTGTCAATGGCTTTATCTTGAGACTATTTTAGTCAATCTAAGAATAAATAATAACACTTTCAATATATTTTGATTATTATATATTATTCATGATGCCAAATGGAGATAACAACTTTTGGAATGTCTAAATGTTGCCCAAAGTCTGTATAATCGTATATACAAGCAAACTTATCAATAAGTGTATATGATTAATAATTCAGTGGTAATATAATATATTGGAAGCATAGGTGCACTGATCATTATATATCAGTAAAGATATCAACATATCTGTATCTATATGAAATGAAAACTCTATATGACATTTCTACAATTCAAATAAAATAATTCACCTTTGTTAAATCAAGTAATTTTGTATCAAAATCTCTCTAACTTGTTGGATAATTTTTTATTTATTCTTTTTATCAACAAGTGACCAGGTTGGGGATTTAGCTCAGTGGTAGAGCACTTGCCTAGCAAGCACAAGGTCCTGGGTTCGGTCCTCAGCTCTGGAAAAACAAAAAACAAAAAACAAGTGACCATTGTGGGACCATGAGAGGCAGTCTGGTTTCTGGTTGAGCTAGGTTTAAAACTCTGGCGACCCAGCAGGTGACCTTAGCTTGCAAGGAATGGTAGGGTTTTTTTGCCATGCTCCTAGACACCAGGCTCCTGACAGGAGGATGCAGCTCTCCACTCCATAGGTCTGTGGCCATCAGTTACATAAGGGCAATGCCCAGAGCCCCTCCACAGGTAGAGGATGTGACTACAGATCTCCATTTTTTTATTATATGTTTTCTTTATTTACAATATCTCCTTTCCCAGGTTCCCCTCCAAAAAAAAGAAAAAGAAAACAATAAAATAAAATAAAATAAAAACTAAAACTAAAACAAACCCTGTTTCCTCCCCCCTCCCCCTGCCCACCACCCCACCCCCTCCTGCTTACTGGTCCAGGCATTCCCCTACACTGGGGCATAGAACCTTCACAGGACCAAGGGCCTCTCCTCCCATTGATGACCAACTTAGCCATCCTCTGCTCTACATATGCAGCTAGAGCCAATAATCCCACCATGTGTGCTCTTTGGTTGGTGTTTCAGCCTCTGGGAGCTCTGAGGGTACTAGTTAGTTCATATTGTTGTTCGTCCTAAGGGGCTGCAGGTTTAGCCAATTAAGTTCCCCTTCCAAAACACTCCCCCTTGCAAAAGATATTTAACCTCAGGCCAGCCCTGAGAAAGTGGGGTAAGGTTTCACTCATCACAACTCTCCAACATGACAATAAGTACTTTAAAACCATGGACTGGACCAGGCAGTGGTGGCACACGGCTTTAATCCCAACACTTGGGAGGCAGAGGCAGGCAGATTTCTGAGTTCAAGGCCAGCTTGGTTTAGAGAGTGAGTTCTAGGACAACCAGGGCTACACAGAGAAACCATGTCTCAAACAAACAAACAAACAAACAAGACAAACAAAAAACAAACAAACAAAACAAACCATAGACTACCTCGTCTCATTGGAATCCTCTGTGGGGAACAATGGAGCAGGTCTTCCTGTAAAGAGCAGGGCCTAATCTCCTGCAGAAGGCCTCTTGGAACCCTGGGCAGTACATGGGCCACCATTTTAACCCACAGACCATAACATTTCATTAGATCCACTGCATACCTGTGTGATATTGTGAATTTATTAAAAGCATTACCCTATAATCTCTTGGCGTACTTACAGTGTGACTGAAATAATAGAATATAAATGAATTAAATAATTACAAAAGAGGATGATACTATCTTATAGCCATTCATATGAGACCCCATCCAATTGAGGAGAGAGGTCTAATACAGGAATGTAGAGGGTATACTTTGAAACAAAAAGCAGTAAGGAACAAAGGAGATTTATAAGGACAGTGAAGACTCTATTCTAATTACCACAACAGTCTTCCAAGGCAAGTAAAGGAAGTAGTGGAGATCCAGAAAGATATGAACATCTGAAAGGTTTAACAGTAGGCCATTAAGTCTACAGCTTCTAAACAATATATTGTTCTAGAAATATAAACAAGTACAAATAAATACTCTACATCATGAGCTGAAACCAATCTATGCATCTTTCAGTATCACTTGCTTCTGTTCTGAAATTGCTTAATACCTTTAAGAACACAGAGAAATTTACAAGTATAGACATGAATGGAATGTGTTTTGGGTATGATGGCATAGGAGAAATTAACAAAATCCATTTATTCACATAAAATATGGAATCTGAATGTCAAATACAAACTAACACATTTACATTAACAAAAAGTAGAGTCATGATACCAGAACATTGTATTGGTATTTTCTTTAGTAAAAAACATTTGACTATATTATATTTCACAATTACTAACAATAAAAAAATTAGTAAACAAAATATACATATATTTAAGACTATATATTGCCTGCAAATATGGAATTGGCACTACTGTATATAATTTATATTTAGTATTTATTCATTTCTTTATTTTAAAAATTATATCTAGGCCTAGAGAGATGGCTCAGTGGTTAAGAGCGTTGACTGCTCTTCCAGAGGTCCTGAGTTCAATTCCCAGAAAACACATGGTGGCTCACAACCTTCTGTAATGGGACCCAATGCCCTCTTCTGGTGTGTCTGAAGAGAGTTACAGTGGACTCATAATATATAAAAAATAAATAAATTTTTTTAAAAAATTATATCTAAATTTCAGAAGAAAGCATGATAATGTTTCTACAGCAAAGATAGGTTATATTTTGAAGAAACAAAAATTGTAATCACTGAATAAAACAGGATAGAAATCATTTTAAAAGGTAGGTAATAAAGTCAGATCAAGATTTATATCTACTGTAGCGTGGACTGAGACCATGAGTCATTACCTTTCTGAGTTTTACTTTACTCATTTTAAACATTTTTGGACAAAACTTAACTTTAAAAGTTACTGTTAGGCTGAATGCAAATAGAGTATTTGGCCATTCAGTGGTTTATTACAAACCATCTACCTAGATTCCAATAAATGTTATCAGAATTGACCATACATCTCATTTTTATATATCCAGTATATTTACATACAGACTGATAGATACAACCCCAAAAATTTAGTCCATTTTATTCTATACAATAGTAAAAACCTATTCTACAGTGTATCATAGTTTTTCTAATTTATATTTTAAAAACAGAAAAAAAGAACCTTTAGTAGATGAAGGGATTTTCGACCACTTATTCTTCAGTAAGACTACCTCTTACTCCCACTCTGCCATCTTTTCTCTTCCACGATACTGCATTGTGTACAGAGAAAATGGCTGAGTTGGATGAACAAAGTTTAGTGGGAGAGGTTAAAAAGACCCAAATTTGTAGACTTGAGATAATTTTGGAAAACCTTTAAGGCTGTGTGTGTTCAGGGAAGAACAACAAAATAGCTGTTATTTCATATGACTGGTAAGATATGTCAAATTAGAAGCCCCATACCACATGTGTTCATACGCTTTGGTATCAGCCACTAGTCTCCCACTCAAACTGCTCTTGCTCAGTATGTAACTGCAAATGAACTAGATACACTGGAGTCTTAAGGCAGCTATCTATGGATCTCTCTGCTCTTGACACTGTCAAACCCTTAAAATCTGCACTCTCACCATTGCATCATGTTGTCCCTCTGAAAAGTTCTTCTTCGCCATCGCCATCTGACCGCAGATATCTTGTGTGTTTCTCAAGTCCCTTCCAGATGTTTAGATAAGCTTTCATACAAGACAGTACTCTGCAGAATTCCTGATCCTCACTTCACGAATTGGACTTCCCCCACCTGGAGAGTACAAGGTTGCCTTTCTCTCTAGGACCTCTTGTTTGCCCTTACCCTGGATCCCATCATCTCAGGCTTCTGAGGTTAGGGACGAGTTAGTACATAGTAACGTACCATGCCATTCACTTGAAACCTCTGTATTCTCGTCTGTATGTCGATGAAAACACCTTAAGTTCCGGAGCTTCCTTTTGACTATTTCCCTATCACTACCTTGCCTTGAATTGAAGCCAAGGAGTAGGAATTAGCAAGATACCTTTCAGGGATTCAAGTTTAGTCGCTTAGGAGCTTCAAGTTCAAAAAAATGAAAAGGAACAAATACAGAATAAGGCTGGACTAGTTTAAAAAGCAGTCTGCAAGAGGGGCTTTCACAGAAATCACAGAAAGAAACCACAGAGGTCACTTTGAAACGCCTCCGTGCTTAGCTCAGTTCACTTGGTCAAAGTGTCCTCTTTGGTTCCCCTGCTTGACTACATTTTAGGTTTTGATTTTAAGGCTAGTTTGGGAGCTGGTGTGAGGCCGGTAGGAAAAATAAAGACTTTTGCTAGCTACTGAGCTAACTGGAGCTCAGCCCTCTAGGAATCTCCCCAGTTTCCACACAGCCTTCCTCTGTGCCTGTCCCCTCTGCTTCTTCCCAACCCCCCACCCAGACTGACTGGTGCTACCCAGCACCCCACGGCCAACAGCCCCTCCCACTCTCTCCGCCTCTCAACCTCAGGTCTCTTAGCTTACTCTCTGGCCCCACACTGACTTCACCACCTCTCAGACCGCAGCACTTCCAGCCCTCGGCCAAGTCACCACTCTCCACGCCGCAAAACAGCGCGCATACCGCTCCTTCCACGCTCACAGCCCTTGCAGAGCCACGCTGCCACCTTCGCCTCTTTGGCTACCAACGGACCCAGGACGCTCCGTGCCCTAGGGATCACTCAGTCCCCTGGCCTCTGGGACCCAGTGTCACCCCCCCCTCCCCGCTGATTCGGAGACACAGCACCCCCACCGCCGCCACCGCCACCACGGGTGCCACGCGCCGCCACCGCGCCTCCGCC
>JADRCC010146717.1:0-10923 GCA_019843855.1 Hylomyscus alleni
ATGGTAATTGAGAGTATTGTTGGGTATAGTAGCCTGGGCTGGCATTTGTGTTCTCTTAGGGTCTGTATGACATCAACCCAGGATCTTGTACCTTTCATAATCTCTGGCTAGATGTCTGGTGTAATTCTGTTAGGTCTGCTTTTATATGTTCCTTGACTTTTTTCCCTTACTGCTTTTAATATTCTTTGTTTTCTGCATTTGGTGCTTTGATTATTATGTGACAGTAGGAGCTTCTTTTCTGTTCCAATCTATTTGGGATTCTGTAGACTTCTTGTATGTTGATGGGCATCTCTTTGGGTTAGGGACAGTTTATTCTATAGTTTTGTTGAAGATATTTACTGGCCTTTTAATTTGACAATCTTCACTCTCTTCTATACCTATTACCTTTAGGTTTGTTCTTCTCATTGTGTCCTGGATTTCCTAGATGTTTTGGGTTAAGAGATTTTTGCATTTTGTATTTTCTTTGACTGTTGTGACAATGTTTTCTATGGTGTCTTCTGCACCTGAGATTCTCTTTTCAAGCTTTTTTATTCTGTTTGTACTACCTTCATCTATAACTCCTGATCTCTTTCCTAGGTTTTCTATCTCTAGGATTGTCTCCCTTTGTGATTTCGTTATTGTTTTTATTTCCATTTTTAAATCCTCGATGGTTTTGTTTAATTCCTTCACCTCTTTCTTTGTGTTTTCCTAGAATTCTTTTAGTGATTTTTGTCTTTCCTCTCTAATGACTTCTGCCTATTTACCTGTGTTCTCCTGTATTTCTTTAAGGAGTTATTTGTCCTTTTAAAAGTCTATTTTCATCATGAGTTGTAATTTTAAATCGGAGTCTTGCTTTTCTGGTATGTTGGGATAACCAGGGTTCACTGTGGTGGGAAAACTGAGTTCTGATGATGCCAATTAGCCTTGGTTCCTGTTGCTTTTGTTCTTACCTTTGCCTTTTGTCATCTGGTTATCTTTGGTGTTAGCTGGTCTTGCTGTCTCTGATTGTGGCTTGTCCCTCTTGAAAGCCTGAGTGACAGTACTCCTGGCAGACCAGATCTTTCCAGGATGAAACTGGGTATGGAGAGCTGTGGCACAGGGTCAGCTCCAGGTTGCAGAGAGAAACAGGATGGATCCTGTCCCTGGATGTTCTTTGGTTCCTGTGTCTTGATGAATCGGGGAATGTTCCTCATGGGCCAGGAATTTGAGCAGAAGTTCTGGTCTTACTTGTGCTCACAGGCATGTCAGCACTCTTGGGAGCCCAGGCCTCTCCCGGGCATTATTTGGATATGGAGAACTGTAGTATTGGATCAGCTCTGGGTACAGAGAGTAACTAGAAGTATCCTGTCCCAGGATACTCCTTGGTTCCTGTGTCCTGGGAGCTCCTGGAGGTACCCTCAGAGCAGAAGTGGTGGTCTTATCCTTGCTCACAAGCATGCCAGCACTCCTGGGAGCCCAGATCTCTCCCTGAGGTATTTTCGGTATTGAGAGCTGTAGCACAGGATCAGCTTGACACAGGATCAGCTCCAGGAGCAGTCCTACTAAGAAGATTCTTAAAATATACACATTTACACATATTAGAAGATTATAAATTGAGCCACCCCATAACAATATGACATTTTTCCTTACTAGACACCACAGACCAGAAATGGTTTAACTCTTTTAGAGTCGTGGGCCAGTCAAGCTTCACAGACTTCCCCTTCCAACAATATTATAGGCTATTTCAGTCACTCTGGGCTATTCTCCAGAAATTCATGGTAAAACCTTAGTGATGTTGATATCACATAGTAACATCATAGAACATGGAGAAATCAATATGATACTGATCTGGAAGACCTAGTAGTTAACTTTCATGGAAACTGATGAAAAATATCATTAACCTTTCCCATCTGCGAACCATGTGAGATAAGTGGTCTTTAACAATTGATAGTAGGATCAAAATTAGACAAAAAAAATCTTCTTTTAAATATGAGGTAGTATTTAATTTGGTTTGCATAGAATCCTTTACCATAGTCTGAGTTTAAAACTATATTTGTTTTTCATGGGAAAAAGTCTCCTGGGCAATCAATTCTTTTCTGCTCTATGAGAGACTTATTCAGCCTTTTGCAGATCAGATGGGAATACTATTAGATGAGTCATCTAATTGAAAATTCCAGAAATAAAAATATCTTAATATTGGTGGGGATATGTGATACAGATGACAAGAATAAATATTTTTCATGGGAAAGTTGTTTAACATCACATACCACACCCATTTCCACACAGGCATCACACATGTATATATGCATGCTAGGAAGTAATACAAATAAATTTTCTAAGAAAATAATAGACTTTAAAAATAATACTGCTTGACATCTCTGCCTAGTACAATTCTCAGAAAATTTTAGAATTAATTGAGCTACTCTGAATATTTAACAATTTTAAAAGGAATCCTCTACATCTAGCTTTATTCAGAACAATAACACTCCTTATCTTTGAAATCCTTTTTTATCCTCTTTCTACAAAACAGTGGTGAGTAGGAGGAGATGCCATGAAGCTTTTAAGCTCATATCATGTTGTTCCTTGGCTAAGCTAGAGAGTAGAGAATGATAATGGCTTTTCCTATTGTAGCCTCAGTGATGGAAAAAAATCAAAGCTTGAAATTCACACTCTCAATGTCCCTTAGCTCTGTATTGTCCACATTCTAGCCTTATTTTTCTGAGTCTTCCCTTTGAATGTAGCTGGGATGACTGCAGATTTGGCCTTTACACTCTTTTCAAAGAATAGGTGGAGAAAAAGCAACTTCTGCAGCATGTGCTTTTGTAGTATCTGCCTAAACCCATCTGCATTGGTCACAGGAAAAAAAAGACACTATATAGTCTTTACCTGACAAAGGAATTTAACTTATTTCCTATTATACCCACAAAGGTACAAAGTAACTGAGACAATCACAACACAACATTAAATAGAGGGTGGGTAGAAATAGCAAATATTTGTTTGACAGACAAAATAGGACCCACGAGTTCTAGTAACAGTTGCCCTGAAGACAAATAAAATAAACTCAAAACATTTGTTCAGTTCTCTGCTATAAAACCATTTTTCTCACTCCAGTACATGTCAAAAATACTGCCCAATTGGAGTGAGAAAATTATGCCTCTGGTAACCAGAAATCATCTGACTCTCAAAAATGTGATTTTTAGCATTCCCATTAGGCTTTTCAGTTTGGCTTATTAAGAGTAAATGGGCAGCTGAACAAGATTAGCCATCCTTGATAGGAAGGAAAATAAAGTTAATTGTGAGACAAACAGGCTGCTATATTCTTTAGCGTGCCTCCTAAACTCCCTTCTAAAATCTCTACCTGACTATTCAACATTTTGTCACAGTAGGCTCATTTTATTGTTTAAAAATATTGCTGATTTATACCTTGAATTGAAAATGTGGTACAAGAAACCATTTAGTAAGTGTGTAGAATTTGTAAAGTAGTTCAGGTAAAGATACTCTAAAATGTGTCTTTTATTATCTGTCCAATGATCACCAACACATTATGCTGCATTTTAAAAATTCACCAGCATACAGAAAGTGGGTATATCTGTATGTAAAGGATGTATGTGGGTTGAATCTGCTGGCCTGGATGGCATAGGTTATAAGGTGATTTTCTATATTTTAATCCTGGAGAACTTATGCCCTATGACATCATTTTCTTCTTTGTGAAGTTAGAAACATTACCAGATAGGACCTGAGGTAAACTCTTAACAGGTTTCCAGGCTTCTGTATTTTATCTTTTGCTTTCCTTGAAAATTCTGATCCTCTTCACTATGTCCAAGTACTTTTGATTTCTTTGCCCTTAATAAAATACTTCAATAGCAGCAATAGAAAAAAATCTTATAATTTTAGTGAACTTGTGCCTTAAGCTTCATTCTTAATTGTGGAATAAATTATCCTATCAAAGGCATTTCAATCTTCACCTAGTAGAAAGGAAAATGCTCTTTAATGGAAATTCAGAAATCACAGCATGGAGTTACTAACTCCACTGCTTTGCTGGGCCACTTTGCTCTTCAGGGGTTTCCTTGCAATTTGCTGAGATGGCTCAAGGGTGAACATGGCATGTAATTTGCATAAGTATATGGTCTGAATACTATGCTCAACTTGACTGCAAGTCAAGTTAGTTATTTCAGAGTAACATTCCCATTGATCATTTTTGTACTGAGGTTTCAAATTGACTTTAGCGTGACTAAAGAGCACTGTGGTGCAGTTCATTGCCAATTCTCTGGTGAACCAGGCTTAGAAAGTGGAAGATTATGAGGAATTAAGGAAGAATACCAGACTGGATAATATAGACTAGAGCCACAAAAATATGACATAAAGTGGAAAGATAAAAAGCAACACATGGAAATAGCTACAGTATAAATCCACAAGCCAATATTTTAAAAGGGTGTGTTAGCATCACAAAAGAGAGATTCCCTATCGTTTGCTATAGTTGGGTAGAAGATATTCAGAGGAAAGACTTGGTGGAATACAAAGGTGGTATAAGTAGAATTTAGATTGCTGGTGAAATAATTGGAACCCTTCCAGGAACAGGAAATAAAGCAAGGCTGAAATAATATGCATGATATGAGGAGCAGAGTGTAGGGATGAAATAGTGTATAGATATCTTAAAAACCATATGTAAGGAATTAGCTTTGATATGGTAGGGCATTGGGAATCAGTAAATTTTATGCTAGAGTAACTGGATAATGGAATATATTGCAAATATACTTCTGTGTTTGGATCTTACTGTGTAACTATCACTGTATTATGTGGTCATTTTCATTCTCGGCTTTCTCATGTGTAAGAGTGATGAGATGTGAGGGTCACTGAAGAAGATATACTGTATGATGTTCTCCTTTTCTTTCTTTCATCTTTTTCATCATCGACATCCTAAAATACATTCATTATTTTATTATTGTTGATCCATGAAATTAATCCCATTGCATATTTGCCACAACATGCATTGCTTTTGGATTGACCTTACTGAGCTAAGCAAAAGTGAGGAAACAACAGACACATATGCAAAAAAGCTAGAATTGTATGGGCTGTGTGCTCTCTTAGAGCCAAAAAAGAACAGTCAGAAAACTCTGCATCTATTGTATCCAGCTGAAAGAGGAGGCATGTGAGCTAATAATCATGTTTGGGGGAGGTGTCTCTCAACTGGAACAGTTTCAGGTTACAGTCATTAGTATTTGAGAGTTTCTATATACATTGTTTTTACCTAGATGTCAGACATTGTAACATTCATTCTTGGACCAGAAAAAGACTTTGCCATTCCTTTGAGCATGAAAGGCTTTGCCACTCACATGGGTCTGAGGCATCAGAGTCCTTGACATGATCATGTAAAAAATCTTGCCATGGGCCTCCCAGTCTGGGCCTCCCTCAACCCACAGGGAAACAGGGTCCTGGTCAGGTCAGTAAAGCATTAGTGAAGAAAAAAATAACAGATGTGACACAAGGAAGTACAGGATCTGAATGCATTTCTCAAAAGTAGCATCATACTTTTACAGTCAATACAAAAGAGAAAAGAAAAATCTGGCAGCTCAGCAGTAGAGGTACATCTGAGGCCATCTGAAACACACTGGATATAAAGCAGCCACATCTTCTAGACAGGCACTGCAACCCCAGGGCCTGAGCATTTTGGGCCTGGGGGGCTGTGGACTGCAAAGTTTGAATCTCAAATCTCGACTCTCGAATGCTCTCTGCTGCGCTCTCTCTCTCTGTCTCTCTCTCTGTCTCTCTCTCTCTCTGTCTCTCTCTGTCTCTCTCTCTCTCTCTCTCTCTCTGTCTCTCTCTCTCTCTCTCAGACACATACACACACACACACACACACACATACTGGGCTCAATGTCTTGACCATCCTTAGTAAAATGCCTACTATGCTAAT
Source organism: Hylomyscus alleni (assembly GCA_019843855.1). Classification (NCBI taxonomy): domain Eukaryota; kingdom Metazoa; phylum Chordata; class Mammalia; order Rodentia; family Muridae; genus Hylomyscus; species Hylomyscus alleni. Next base: position 5,873 of record JADRCC010146717.1, read on the forward strand.
CTTCTGGGCTAGCAGATACAAGTCCCTGGGAGTCCCATTCTTGCTAATTCCTAGGAGTGGTTCAGCTGCCTTAAGTGACTGAAAATGAGGATTCTACTTGACCTTGCCCTGGGATAAACAACTCTGTAAGCTTCAATGCCCTACCCCCTTCACTATCTCCCTAACAATGCTGGAGGCAATTAGTCTGGATGGGTAACATTCTTTACGAAATTCCAAACCAGGGTTTGGCTAAAATGTTGGAACATTGGTAAAGGTCAGAGAGCATTGTCCAATTTTGTTTAGCTGTAGTAAATCATATCTTGGTGGGCACCTAGCACTTGAGTTCACAAGGACATATCTGGGCTACCTCTAAGTTAGAGATGCCAAGGAATGAATTCCAAGAGACTGGCTTCCTTTGAATCTTTTTGCCTCTGGTCTGTGGCCAAGATTTTGGGCTTGTCACAAGACTTCATTGGAGTGGGCGTGGCAAAATCCAAATCAAATCTTACACTTAGGACTTCATTTGGCCCTTACAATATTTTATCTATTTTTCTCATCTGAGAATTTGGATTTATACAATCTCCACTTGACTCTGTTATATTCTGTATGCTTTGAGTATTGGAATACTGTAAAAATTATGTATTCTAAATTACAGACTTAGCCATGATGTCTGGTCATGTAGAATTTTTGCTACGGCTATAATTTCTCAAAGAATCCAAACACAAAGTTTTGAAAGTCAGAGAGCCTCATTTAAAGGACACATCTACAAAGAGCTGTTAAGAGGAGCAGCTATACTTTCAGCTACCAGCAGTATGTTGGGTCCTGGGTATATTGAGTCATCAAGTCCTATTAAACTTTCAGATGACCTCAGTGTCAGTGTCTCTTTAGAACATGCATGTGAATCCTCATATAAATCTGTACTAGGTGACTTCACAGAGTGTTGATGAAAATCAGTCTAGGAGTTTCTCCATATATGTGGCTTTGCTCTATATGCTCTTAGATACTTTCAGTAACTGCAGGACTCATTTTGAGAGAGAGAACAGATCTCTACTTTTCATAGCCTATTATTTGTTTTCTGTATCATTATTCTTAAGTTTGCATTTTGCTTATTAGATGCCATTTTCCTACAGGTATATGATTTAGAAAAATATATTCTATATTACATAAAGGTAATTACTATTCACAGTTTTAGACCTTCATTGGGGATTTCAATATTTCTAACATAGAAGATGGAGAGTTTTACATATTGATTTTTGATATCTGTGTTCCTAGAGGTTTTTAAATAATTTGTTGCTCAAAACTTGATAAATGAACCCCTTATTTTCTTTTATAAGATGATAATGTTAAAGATCTTTTGTTGGTTATATATAAAGGACTAGATTCCAGGTTGTGGAGGAGAAAAAGACCTTGATTAGGAAATCAACATTGAAAATGGGTATTTCTGTAATTACATATTCATCCATTCACCCACTCATTTACTAACTTAATGGTTATTTATTAAGAAAAATGCTTATAGTTTTAGTGTAAGCATTTTATTGTTTTATAAGATTTTGAAAATGTATAAGATAATATTTGAATTTGAAAAACTTAAATATTCTGATATGGCACAGGACATTAACTAAAACTGAACTGACAGGAATGGAAAGAAAATAAAAGGCAAACAGAAATGAAAATAAACATCTAATCCACCAAACAAATCCTGGATATAGGAATAAGTAATATTGAAATTCATGTGAAGCTTTGGGTCAGAGTTGATAGTTTCAACCTGAGTATCACTAATAAACTAGTACAATCTTGAACAAGCTTTAACCTATCAAGTGGAAGTAATAGAAAATATTATAATATGAAATTATTAAGCATTATGTATACTAATATATATGTATATATTTCCCATGTTCTGCATACATTATACTATTTAAATAGAAGCTGCTTTTTAATAGCTGGGACTACATTTATTTATTTATTTATTAAGACAGTGCCTCTCTGTGTACCTTTGGCTGTACTGGAACTTACTCTGCATGCCTCTGAAGTGAAAAGCCTGTGCCACCTCACCAGGTTTGGGCTGACTTTTTTTTGTTTGTTTGTTTTGTTTTGTTTTCTTGGTTATTTGAGACAGGGTTTTTCTGTGTAGCCATGGTTGTCCTGGAACTCACTCTGTAGACCAGGCTGACCTTAAATTCAGAAATCTGCCCATCTCTGCCTTTCAAGTGCTGGGATTAAAGGCATGCACCACCACTGCCAGGTTTGGGCTGAGTTTTATCTCAGGATCTCTAGAACCACCTGAAGGATGATAGGGACTACTTTTCTGAGAAAAGTGTTCGTCACTACACACTATTTCACTCAGTCAGGAGAACAACATATACTGAAGGTTTCTGGTGAAACCCTGACTCCTGCTCTCTACCTACTACATCACTGGACTTAATGGCACTGAGGTTGCAAACTTGCTTTAGCACATGAAAGACTCCAAGTACAGAGTCTGATCAACACTCCCCTCCATGTAGGCTTTAGTCATGAGGATGCTCCTCTGCAGAAGTGAGGAAACAACTCGGGTCTTCCTTTAGCAATTATGTGCTCCAGACTTCATACCAGGCTGCCTTGGAGGGATGCTGAGGACCTTGCTACTCACTATGACCTGTAGCTGGAGAATCCCACTTCCTCCTCGACTTAAGTAGAATTTATTGTCATTCAGTCCATTTTGTTTGGTCATCATATTCTTTATTGTTTTCTTTCTGAAAATGGAAGCTCTCTTTATGTAGAGATGTTCATGTACACATGTTTGCTTTTATGTTATGTCTGGCTTTTCTTGATCATGGTACTCTGATCTTTTTATTAGATATTCTAATTATCATAACAGTCCTTTCACATTGCTATTTCTCTGTTATAATAGAATAGAAACATGAATGTCCAATTTGATTGCTATGAGCTGTTTGTGTCCCACCATAGATATGAAAGCAGACCCACACATTTGTAGATGACAATATTACATCTAATCAAATATTAAGCTTATTCCTTGGTTTTCTGCTAAATCTACTAAATTTTGCATCCATGCAAAAAGTTGATTGGTCCAGAATATAATGTTTATTCTAAAATGATATTTCTAAAAGAAGTAGTAGTTTATACTTTAAGATATTAATAAACTAACAAGAATTATGAGCCATAATTTAGAACCACAAACCCTTGAAAGTTTGACATACATTATTCTCAGTCCTACTTACAGCAATTACTAAAACTTTATGGGAAATTTAGGATTTCTTTGTTATTTTATTTTCTAATTGTACCAGAGATTGAAGTCAGGACCTCTTTCCTATACAGTAAGTACACTACTAATTTTATTTTCTTCAGTATTATCAAAGCATTAAACACATGATATTTTAAGAACTATTTATAGCACAATGTGAGATACTCCTGTATGAAATATTGAACATGTTTAAAGTTATATGTAACTAAAGCAATGTGCAGATCACTTAAAAAACCATGGGGAATCATGGTAGCTTGGAGGTAACTCCCCAAAGGAGGACAGAACACTGACTCATTAATGTAAAGGCATTGTGAGTAAACCACACTGTGTTTTACATCTACAGCACTAGGTGGCATGAGAGATACACATTGTTTAAGTGAAACCATTTTGCTAGAGATTCAGATTGTTTTCTTAATGCTTCAGGCAGGATAAGCATTATTAAAACAATAGAATACTTCAGTGTTCCACTTTCAAATGCCAGTAGTCTGTGAAAGTGTACTTTGCTCTGCCATTATTGTCTAAAGAGCATGGAAGGAAGAACACAAAGTATATACATTTTGCTAATAGTCTAAGTCCTTAGAGGAAGGACTTTATATGCTTAGGTAGCCTTTATACCCAAAGTGAGGATAATAATAGATTTAAGCCTCATACACTCATACAAAATACTGTACTTTGCAGCTTTCAAATATATTTATGTATATATTTGATAGATATTCATAAAATATACATAATACAGAATGTAAATGTATCTGAGTTATTTTGATTCATGTAGATTTTAATTTTTTTCACAGGTGTTATTTTGATATAGAAATTTAGAGAAAGATATTCTGCTTAATGATGCATGCATACAAAACAAAATATAAATGCATTTAATATAGTGTAAATTAAGAATAAATATAAATTATTAATTATTGAATTAAAAATATGCAATATAACCTACCTTTGCTAGGAAAAATGAATTGAGTCCTCAACTGTGACTTAGGAAAATGTACAGAATAGACTACTTTATCCATTCAAATATTGTATTTGCTATTCTTTAGTTCACTTTAGGTGAAGTCAAGACTTTCTTAGAAATAGGACAGGATGAACAGATGGCTTAGTAGTTAAGAGCACTAACTTCTCTTCCAGAGGACCTGGGTTCAACTCCCAGCACCCACATGGCAACTCACACCTGTCTGTAATTTGTTTTCCAGCAGATCCAATATCCTCACACAGACAAAAATGCAGAAAAAAAAAACACCAATGCACATGAAGTAAAAATAAATTTAGAAGAAGAAATAGGGAGGGCATCATCAATGAAAGTTAGTGCAGGTACCAGTGATCCCGAAAATAATGCCCAGGATTTTAGGGGTATGCAAGAGTCAGAGAGGAGGAGATGCAAATCTTAACAGGATCAAGCAAGGACACAGACAGGCTCCTAGAAATAAAGCGAGAAGATAAAATTTACCCATAGTAATTGAATAAAAGTGAATGTTTGCTTATAAGATTGATTTTAACACAGTCAGTCTATACTCTTGGAACACTGGTTCAGAACTGCTGGAAACTGAATCTCTCCACAAAAAACTTAGAATATTTTTTTAAGTTTTCTGTACTTATGAAAGTTTCATGAATATATACAATGAAATATGATTACCTCTATTCCCTACGTCCCTCTCTAATTCCTTAACTATTCTTCTCAACATGGGCCCCAGACATTTACATACCTTATATTTGTTTTTCTTTTCTTTTCTTTTCTTTTCTTTTCTTTTCTTTTCTTTTCTTTTCTTTTCTTTTCTTTTCTTTTCCTTTTCTCTTCTCTTCTCTTCTCTTCTCTTCTCTTCTCTTCTCTTCTCTT
>JADRCC010146720.1:0-16705 GCA_019843855.1 Hylomyscus alleni
TCTGAGGAATTATAAAAGTTTAGGATTGTCCCCCAATGTGAGGTAGTGAAGTTTTTCTGCCCATGAAGAAGGAATAGCCCTGACCTGCTAATGTGGTCCCAGAGGCCCAGAGCAGCTTCACCTTGCTCTCAGGCACAGCTCTACCTGGTAGTGAGGGAAGCGTGGGCCCCTGGGCTGAACCCAGCTCACCCCACCTCTCTAGAGAAGCCTCTACCCTCTGGCATCTGTCGGATGGGAGGCAACCAACTCTTCAGCCAGGCCAAGCCCTGCCACCTGGGCCAGGCCCTGCCCTGCTGCCCACAAAGAGCTCCTGTTCCCAGGTCCCTGGGGCTGTAGCTCTGGCTCAGGATCTGGCTGCCTGGCCTGGGACACCCTCCTTCCTTGCTGGCCATCATGAGTCCCCTGCAGGTTCCCAGGCCTGCTGGCTTACCTACTGTGGCAGAGTAGGGGACTCTAGGTCAGGAAGGGAAGGGTGAGGACAGGACTGAGAAGGGAGGGGGCATTACAGTAGGGACTGGGAAATGGAGGTGTGGGAGGCATGAGCTGGCTCAGAGCTGGGAGCCTCCAGCCTGGCACAAAGCAAGCTGGAAGGTTCAGGAGAGAACACACAAAACACTGTGACAGAAAGCCCCACCCCCAGGCCAGCTCTTTTACCCCCTGCAGGGGGTGACAAGGCTGGTTCCAGGCATGGCCCTTCCCTCCTAGGACTGTGAGAAAGTTCTCTGCTTCCTCCCCTGTTGAGGCTGGGCCTGGAATTCGTGGAGCCTGGAATTGCTCACTCCTAGCCCTGCCAGGAAGTGGGGGTGGATGGGTCGGGGAAGGAGGCCAAGCTGGGTGGTGGCCAGCCTGACTAGGGCCCCCTTCACACACTGCATTCCTGGGGCAGCGGGGGTGTCAGGAGGCAGCTGGGGCACTCACTTCTGTCCTGCTCAGTCCTTGGCTCTGCCTAGACTGAGGTCCTGGGTTCCAGCCCCATTTAACTATCCCCTAGCTGTGTACCTCCTAGCCTTGGTTTGAGACATAGTCTTTTTTTTTTTCTTAAGATTTATTTTATGTATATGAATACACTGTTGCTGTGGCAGACACACCGGAAGGGGGCATTAGATCCCATTACAGATGGTTATGAGCCACCATGTGGTTGCTGGGAATTGAACTCAGGACCTTTGAAAAAGCAGTGGGTGCTCCTAACAGCTGAGCCAGCTGAGCCATCTCTCCAGCCCACAGAGTCTTGATATTGTGACAGTCTTGCTACTTAACCTGGGCTGGCCTTGAGCTTGCTGTGTTCCTCCTGCCTTGCCCCCTCCCAGTGCTGGCATGATACACATCACCACCAGACACACTGCACGTGCGGCTGGAACCTCAGTTTCTTTGAAGCTAAGACTAACCCCCACCCCACCCCATTCCCCTCTTTTGAGGATGAAATGGGCTGATGCAAGTGAAGTTTCAGCCTGAGCCTGGGTGGCTTACACAACAGAAATGTGCATTCTTCTAGTTCAGGAGATTGGAGAGGACCCGGTCAGTGTCTGTAGCAGGCTCATTCCTCTGCTGAGCACGTGGTTTTCCTTTTTTTTTTTCTTCTTTTTTTCTGAGACAGAGTCTTGCTCAGGCAGATTCAAGGTGATCATTCTGCCTCAGATCTCCGTCAACTCAACACCAAGACTAAATAAATAGTGAGTCTGCCTCCAATAAGCCATTCATCCCTTCTTTCTGCTCCAATTGGAGCAGCATAGTGAGTTCCAGGCCATCCCTGGCTAAGGCTGTCTCAAAAACAAGCAAGCAAGAGAGTGAGCAAGCACAGGGCAGACTCAGTGAATGAAATATTTCTTGTACAAGTCTGAGGACCTGAGTTTGGATCCCTAACACCCACATCAGAGTCTGACATAGAAGCCAGGGCTCACTGGCCAGCTGGCCTAGCTGAAATGGACTTCAGGTTCAGTGAGAGACTCTGTCTCAAAACATAAGGTGGAGGGGCTGAAACGGCTCCGTGGTTAAGAGCACTTCCAGAGGGCCTGGGTTTGATTCCCAGTACCCACATATGGTTCATATCCAGTTTCCTATGCCTTCTTCTGGACTCCTCGGGCACCTAGTACCTAGACATACATGCAGGGAAAATGCTCATACACATAAAATTAAATTAAATTAAAAAAAAGAAATAGCTGGGCAGTGGTGGTGCACGCCTTTAATCCCAGCACTTGGGAGGCAGAGGCAGGTGGATTTCTGAGTTCGAGGCCAGCCTGGTCTACAGAGTGAGTTCCAGGAAAGCCAGGGCTACACAGAGAAACTCCATCTCCAAAAACAAAAACAAACAAACAAACAAACAAAAAGAAATAAGATGGAGTGGTAGAAGACACTTCGCATTGACCTTTGGCCTCAACATGGACATACATGGATGAGTGAAAGTACACACACATACATATACACACACATACATACACACATATACATACACATATACACACACATATACATACACATATACACACATACACATACATATGTACACACATAGACACATATATACACACATACATATATATATACATGTACACATACATACATGTACACGTGCATATACACACACACCACACATACATACACACACTAAAAAAGAAATAAATTTGAAACTGGGTGATGGGTAAGTATGCTTTTAATTCCAGCTCTCAGGAGGCAGAAACAGGTGGATCTCTGTGAGTTTGAGGCTAGCCTTGTCTACAGAGGGAATTCCAGGACAACCAAGGCTATTCAGAGAAATCCTGTCTTGAAAACAAAACCAAAAACCAAAAATAAAATAAAAATTTAATAAAATAAAAATACCAGTTCAACTAGATGTGAGCTCAGCCTGACCTCGGCTGAGCTTTGCTCTCAGGAAAGATGAGTTGTTCTAAATACAACTCTGTTCTGGGGTGCGTTGCCAAGCGAACACAGCAGACCCCAGGCAGGGTCACAAGTAGCTTGTTGTGCAGAATGGGGAAGATCACTGAGCAGTGGTGGTGCACGCCTTTAATCCCAGCACTTGGGAGGCAGAGGCAGGCAGATTTCTGAGTTCGAGGCCAGCCTGGTCTACAGAGTGAGTTCCAGGACAGCTAGGGCTATACAGAGAAACCCTGTTTCGGGGAGCGAGGGGAGGGGGACAAAAAAAAACAACTAAATGAACAAAAGAATGGGAAGGTCCTTAGTTGGGAGCCTCCCTGCCGTTGCCCCGTCCACTGCCCCCGCCCCCCACCCACCCACCGCACCCTTCTCCCCCCCCCCCCCCCCCCCCCCCCCCCCACTCTACCACCCCCCCCCCCCCCCACCCACTGCACCACTCCCCCCCCACCCCCGCCCACTGCATCACTCTCCCTTACTGGGATTCCCTTGACCAGCACACTTGCTTGCTTTCTTGCATCTTCCTTGCTACTCCCAGGATGGAAATTCCTAACCCTGGGAGAGGCTACAATTTATATATTGCCGAATTTTCCAGACAAAACTCAGACTCCAGGAGAGTGTGTCCTTCTGAGAGGCTAGCTGGAACTTCCTCTCAGGCCCACATTGGCTGCCTGGTAGACTTGGGTACTACTTCTGCCGACATACCTCTGCTCTGCCCCCAGCCTAGCCCCGTGGGTCCCGAAATAAAGGGATGGGTGCTGTTGGTTCTGAGTCTCTGGGTCTCCTGGTAGAATGTCCTCTGGCTCTGACAGACAGTGATTCCTGTGGGCGGCTGGCTGTGGGGAAGGGAGGGGCTCTTTGCTGTGGAAGTGACTCAGCCCATTGTCACTGCAGTGGGCGATGCGGCTTGTGATGCGTAAACTGCAGTTTCCCCTTCTTGGGTTCCGGGGACACCGTGGTCAGAGGCACGTGGCTAGGGTTAGTGCTTTAACCGTGCTCTCTCCCTACTCAGATTTGGCCACTTCCTGCCTCTTGTTTCCTCTTGTTTTCCTAGCTAGGTCCACATCTTGTTTATTAATTCTCCTGCCCTGTGACACAGGCTGCCATCACCGCCAGTAGCAACAGTAATGTAGAAAAAGCATTTTGTCCTACTTGTTAGCAAAGGCCACGTTCCCAGTTTATTCTCCCATCCTTCTTTCCCACCCCAGGAACTGAACTCAGGACCTCGTGTATATTAGACACACACTGCCACTGGCCTGCAGCCCCAGCCCTTTATTCAGTAAACTTTTAGTATCTGTACATATATGGTACCTAGACAAGCCAGACCTGGGGCCCAGGGTGCTGTGAGAAATGGCTCTTTAGCTTCTGATAGAAAGTGTACTTGAGGGGCTGGGCATGTGGCTCAGTCATAATGTTCTCGGCTGACATACTCAGGGCCCTGGGTCCCATCTCCAGGACCTCAAAAAACCAAAACTACACAGTGTCATTCAAAGGGCCCTGGTGCTACACTTCTGGACTTCCCGTGGCTCACTGTCTGCACATTGCAGCTCAGAGAGGCCCCGAGAGCATGTTGGGGACCAGGATAAGGCCACTGTTCTCATAAGAGGAAACTGAGGCTCTTTTGGGGTTCAGTGCTATAAAGCAAGGCCCAGAAAGCAGTGCACGGATCAGGTTCAGGCCCTGGCCTACTTTTGCAGCAAGAGATATTGACAAAGAGCTCTGGTGTTTGCAAGCTAGGATGCTAGGTCTGATACTGGGACAGAGGTGGTCTGGCCTGTGCAGCTGGAAATATTTACCATCTGTCATGCCATGGGAGGGTCACAGGACACTAATGCAGCCATATGTGGGAAGCAGGGCTAGAATGTAGGTCTCAGTGTCCTAGAGCCATGTCGTGCAGTCTCTGGGCATGATGAATTTTCCCAGTCCTCACTTGGCCATTCATTACTCTCTGCTGTTTTTCTGTGGGGTAGGTTAATGGCTGTCCTGGGTTGGGGTGATGGTGTCTTGGAGGACATAGGTGTTTTGGAGAGGGAGGGCTTTCGGGGGTTGCCATGGTGCTGCAGGGTGAACCACAGCCTTTTCCTGCTGTGTGTGCTCTGACTGGACGGTCTTGGCGAGCGATGGTCCTTTGCTGACCTCTTTCCCTCCTTCTATCCTGGCCAGGAATCCCGGAGAACTCAAAGGTGGAGGGCCCTGCATTCACAGATGCCATCCGCATGTACCGCCAGTCAAAGGAGCAGTATGGCACCTGGGAAATGCTGTGTGGGAACGAGGTGCAGGTGAGGTCAGAGGGCTGCTTGAGGGGTCCTCCGGAGTCACTCTGGAGCCTAGTGGGTAATGCTGCATCAGAAGTGGGGTTCTAGGGTGCAACAGGTTTGGAAAGAGCAGATTTGGGTAAATGGGAACCCCTATTAATCTATCTACTCATGTCCCTGGGTCCTGGAGGGCAGGGCGGCTCTGAACAAGATGGCTACAGCCCCCTTCCTCAGGAGCTTTGCCTCACAGGAGACACTGACACCACAGACAGATAATTCTGACACCTGTAGGGTGTGCTTGGGAGGTAGCTCCACAGAGGAGGGTCCTAGAGTGGCTGGAGAGATTCAGAGAAACAAGCCGGATGGATAGGCGCTAACTCTGCCCCTTCTCCTGTCTCTCGGCCCTAGATCCTAAGCAACCTGGTGATGGAGGAGCTGGGCCCAGTGCTGAAGGCAGAGCTTGGCCCACGGCTGAAGGGAAAGCCGCAGGAGCGGCAGCGACAGTGGATCCAGGTGTGTGGGCCTGGGACCCCTTGGCAAGGACATGGGTGTTGACAGGGAACAGCCGGTCATCAGCCCTGGCACTGACACCTCCATTGTACCCGTAGATCTCGGATGCTGTGTACCGCCTGGTATTTGAACAGGCCAAGGCGCACTTTGAGGAGGTGCTGTGTAAGCTGCAGCTGGCCCGGCCAGCCATGGAGGCAGTCATTCGCACCGACATGGACCAGATCATCACCTCCAAGGAGCATCTGGCCAGCAAGATCCGAGGTGGGTGGGGTCAGACGCCACTGGCGGCCAGGGCCAGGCCACTTCCCCATAGTGCGACCCATCACTTGCCTGTTATTCTGCTGAAAAATCAGAATCAAATCCATGTCCCTTAGACTTCTGCAGATTCTTCTATAAGCTTTATTCTTCGATAAGATTTGATTCTGGCGGTGCTGGGGATCGAACCTGGGTCTTCATCCATGTTCATCCACGCTAGATGAGCACTCTGTCATCGAGGCAGCTCTAGTCCCTTTTACTGTTTGAGACAAAGTCTTACACATTACCCAGGCTAGATTTGAATTTGTGATCCTCCTGCCTCAGCCTCCCGAGTTCCTAGGATAACACTAGCTTCTGACACTAGGCTCAGATTTTGAATGTGGAGATTTTTGTCTTTGAGGTTCAAATTTCTGTCAGGTCTGATGTGTCACCCTGGTGGACTGTCATGTCACCTTGGGAATTCCTAGCTGCTTCAGGTGGCATATGCACCTTTCATCATCCACACTGTGCTTCTTTGACGCTGTGCCAGCAGGTGGTGGCATCCTGATGGTGACTGTGGGTCAGCCACATTCACTGGGAGGGTAGTGTGGTACTGAGAGGTGACCTTTATTGTGTGTAATAAGGGCCATCTGGGAGGGTGCAGGGCAGACTTCAGGACACCCTCTGGGTAAAAAAGGCTGGGGTTGGGATGTTCTGAAGAACTGGCCGGAAAGAGCCAGGCCACCCTGCTCCAGGGCAGGGTCAGCTTCCACAAAGCTCATCGGATCCACTGAGGCACCTGTGTTTTACAATTCTTTTCCTTTCTTCCTTTCTTCTCTCCCTTTCTCGCCAGGCCAGCCTCAAACTTGTAGCTCTAAATATGTAGCAGAGGTTGTCCTTAAACTTGTAATTCTCCTGCCTCCACTCTGGAGCGCTGGGATGGCAGCTATATTTCTTCTGCTCTGAGCTGTTGTCTTTATTGAGGCCTCTCTGAGGTCAGTGAGCTAGTTCGTGTCACCAGCACGGGCAGCTTCTCTGGCATCCGGGATGGGGTCTCCGTGGGCTGAGATGGGGTGAGGTGGATTGTGTCCCAGGCACCACCCATCAGCCAATCCTCTCCCACCCCATACAGCCTTCATCCTCCCTAAGGCGGAGGTGTGCGTGAGGAACCATGTCCAGCCCTACATCCCGTCCATCCTGGAGGCTCTGATGGTGCCCACCAGCCAGGGCTTCACCGAGGTGCGGGATGTCTTCTTCAAAGAGGTCACAGACATGAATCTGAACGTGATCAACGAGGGTGGCATTGACAAGCTGGGCGAGGTGAGACCTGGGCTTGTGTCTGGTGTCCCCCAGAGCATCTGCTGTGTGTCTCAGGGGGAGCTGCCCTTTCTCAGCATCTGCAGAGACCAGAGTACAGCAGGGGTCTGGTGCCCAGACGGAAGAGTGGAGATTTTTACCCTGTACCATTAGTCTTTATGGAACAAGATGGTTGCTAAAGTTGAAAATGGCTTACACAGAGAGGGAATGCAGGGAGGAGGCAGGGAGGGCAAGCTTCAAGTGTGTTTTGCATCGTTCACAAACCACACGGTGCGTCTGTCCTACGGTCCTGTTGACCCAGCTCTCAGGGTGAATGTCTTTCTACAGTTCCCCATTGGCTGCCTGTGTCTAGAGTCTGTCCTGAACTTTAGCCTCCTCCTTCAGACTTCTAGTTTGGGAGTGCCAGGCAATAATAATCAGAATTTGAGAATACAGAAGGACCTTAACCCTAAAGAGGTGTCTATTGATTTGGGGCCTAAAGACAATGATACTCAGAGAAAGGGAGGGTATCTTCGCAAGGTCACCAGCACGCAGAGGGGATGAGAACTATCTTCCAGAGCCTAGCCTCTGTCCTCAATGCTGTGATAGTCTGTCTTCAGGTTCCCTCTCCCTTCTCTCCTGGGTCCTCCTAGGCTTTCCCTAATGGGCAGTTTCTAGGAGGCCATCCCTGGGTAGCTGGTGCCAGGTCCAGGCAGTATGTGGGTATGTGGGGGCTGTGCTCACCCATGTGGCCCTGCTCCCCGCAGTACATGGAGAAGCTGTCCCAGCTGGCCTACCACCCCCTGAAGATGCAGAGCTGCTACGAGAAGATGGAGCCGCTGCGACTTGATGGGCTGCAGCAGCGATTTGACGTGTCTAGCACTTCCGTGTTCAAGCAGCGAGCCCAGATCCACATGCGAGAGGTGTGTCCCCTGAGCCCACACCCCAATAGCCACCTTCCACGGCCCCCAGCACCAGGAGAGAGAGACCTCCCTCCCCATGCTTCCCAGAACACCTGTGTCTCTTGCTCACCTGGCTGCCCATCAGGTCTGCTTAGGGTCCTCCCCTTTCCCCAGGAAGTTATCCTTGCCACCTAGTCTTTTCCTGGGATTTCTGCACTCAGATAGACACCTGCATCTAGATACCCAGAAAGCATACAAGCTACAGGCCGCCTCTGATTCCTTTGCAAGAGGCCTAAAATGGGGGCACTGGCCAAGGATGCAGGAAGGGGCCACGGCCACTGGGTCTCATGAACTCTGCCGTGTACCTTGTAGCAAATGGACAATGCTGTGTACACCTTTGAAACCCTCCTGCACCAAGAGCTGGGGAAGGGACCCACCAAAGAGGAGCTGTGCAAGTCCATCCAGCGGATTCTGGAGCGAGTGCTGAAGGTAAGCCTGACTCCATTGGGCTGGAGTCTGCATGGCCAGCCAAGCCTAGAGCTGATTGGCCAGCCACCATCCCCAGGAAGCACTGGGTGCATAGGGTGCCCTTGAGTGCTCCAGGCTTGGGTCTGACCTTCCTGCCAGCTGAGCCCTGACCCAGGGTCCCTCCTGCACCCTTCCCTGCAGAAATACGACTATGACAGCAGTTCTGTGCGCAAGAGATTCTTCCGAGAGGCGCTGCTGCAGATCACCATTCCCTTCCTGCTCAAAAAGCTGGCGCCTACCTGCAAGTCGGTGAGTCCCTGCCTTGCCTTAGCCTAGCCCCTCAGGGAGTGGCCGGTGATACAGCCTCTAACCCTTCTCTACCCACTTCCCTGGCAGGAGCTGCCACGCTTCCAGGAGCTGATCTTTGAAGACTTTGCCAGGTTCATCCTGGTGGAGAACACATACGAGGAGGTGGTACTGCAGACAGTTATGAAGGACATCCTGCAGGGTAAGCAGGGAGGGCCCCCTCAGAAGAGACATTAGCATTAGCTTAAGGTGCATAGAGAGGCCAAGACTCCAGGAGGAGGCTGTGTCCAGACACGGGCTTCTCTGTGCCTTAAGTTTCCTCTTCGGGTGGCTTTGCTGAGAGTGGTCAGTGTGGGACATAGTGGCTGCCAGCTCAGGCTCTGGGCTTGGGTTATAGTTTTGCAGCAGGAGGCCTGGAGTGAGGCAGGGCCCAGGAGGACGTCAGGTTTGCTATGATGGTCCATGCTGAATGCGCTGTGTCTCTTGTGGTCCTGCAGCTGTGAAGGAGGCCGCAGTGCAGCGCAAACACAACCTCTACCGCGACAGCATGGTTCTGCATAACAGTGACCCCAATCTACACCTGCTGGCTGAGGGCGCACCCATTGACTGGGGCGAACAGTATGGTGACGGCAGTGATGGCAGTGACAGTGGTGGCAGCCCCTGCCCCTCTGAAGCAGCCACCCTCACAGAAAAGCGCAGGCGTGCCAAGCAGGTGGTGTCCGTGGTCCAGGACGAGGAGTCAGGGCTGCCCTTTGAGGCTGGCTCTGAACTGCCATCACCTGCATCCCCAGACAGTGTCGCCGAGCTCCGAGGCCTGTTGGCCCAGGACCCACAGGCTGAAAGCTCCCCACCAGCCAGCCCTCTTCTCAATGGGGCTCCAGTCCAAGAGAGCCCCCAGCCCGTGGCAGTCCTGGAGGCCTCACCGACAGCCTCACCCCTCCGGCATCTCCCACCTGGAAAGGCTGTGGACCTTGAGCCCCCTAAGCCCAGTGATCAAGAGACCGGGGAGCAGGTGTCTAGCCCTGGGAGCCGTCCCCCCATCCATACCACCACTGAGGACAGCTCGGGAGTGCAGACGGAGTTTTAGACATGGCCTCCAGGCTTCTGTTGGACTCCGCACCAGGGCGCTTCTCCTTGGGCACCGCAGCCTCATCTCTGGGGAGGGGTACTCCAGTTTGTGCCTTGTGGGAAAGGTGGTTGGGGTGGTGTGGCACCTCTAGGGGTCTGGCCTACCCAAGTCACTTTATGGGGTCCAGTACACCTGTTACTGCCCCGTTTTCTGTGGGCTGGTCTCCAATGCTGGGTCTGGTTTTGAGGGTTTCCTTTGTGCAAGGGGCTGGGTAGCCTGTCCAGCCCGCCCTCACGCTGTTACCTGTTTCCCTCATGGTGGTTCTTGATGGGGTAGATGAAAGTGTTGGTGCTGTGACTTATGCCTAGGAAGCTGGGAAGCTGTCATCTCACTCTGGGGCTCCTTGGTACCGATGTGTCAAGGAAGAGGCGAGGCCCCGGCATCTGTCCCGCCCACTCCCTGCAGTTAGCAAGGTTAGGCACTAGAGTGGTCACTGGGCTCACTTTGCTGGCTACTGCCATGGGAGGGCAGGGCTTAGGGAGTCTTACAGGGGAAGAGATGCGAGAGGTCAGAGGTCATGATAGAATGAGAAAGACCCAGAATGTGTTAGTCTGTGCAGGGGAAGTGTCCTGAGGGGAGAGAGTTTGGGAACGTCTAAGGCCAGGATGGCAAAGTGAAGGTAGCTGAAGTTGGAGTATTTTGGTTGCCCACTGCTCCTGCTCATCTGACTGGCTTTCTACCCCTACTTTGGGCTTACAACTGCTCATTGGTAGGGCTTGGATGTGGGCTGTCTCACTACCTGCCAGGAAGCTGGAGGGGTCCCTGAGGGACATTGAGGGCCATGGCTCTCTGAGACACTGCTGACCATCTTTGGCCTCTGCACCTGTCACCTAATCCTGACAATTCCAGACCCCTTTTCCAATGTCCTTGTGAGCCATTTGGGCTTGTCTTTTCTTCTTAGTCACAAGGATTAAACCAAGAGGCAGTCAGCTAGATGACTCTCCCCAGACTCTGCTGCTGCAGTTGGGAGAGCAAAGCAGAAACTGCCGCTACAAGGCTCCCAGGATGAGGTCCCCTCCCAGTCCTGTGTCCCTTGTTCTGTGGATCTGCTCCCCAGATACAGGCCTCAGACCCACAGGGCGAGGCTGGTGCTCAGGGACACCCAGTCCCCGGCCCTCACTCCATCGAGTACTGACTGCTTTCCATGTTTTCTAGTGCCTTGGGGGGGTCTCCATCATCCTTCCAGATATGGTCTGAA
Source organism: Hylomyscus alleni (assembly GCA_019843855.1). Taxonomy (NCBI): domain Eukaryota; kingdom Metazoa; phylum Chordata; class Mammalia; order Rodentia; family Muridae; genus Hylomyscus; species Hylomyscus alleni. The sequence continues at coordinate 11,167 of JADRCC010146720.1, forward strand.
GAATCTATGCAAACTGTGTAAGCTTCTGCTCATGAATAAACGCTTTATTTAAAGCTCATTTCCTCATGTGCTGCTGGGGTGGGGGAGATCTGGGTCTGGGGTATCTAAGGATCCATTCATCTCAGCTCTCTCCGGCTCATTGTATGAGCTCCCAGGTCCCTGACCTGAGTGTGTGCCTGCACATGTGTACAGGTACAAATTCACATGTGCATGTGGAAGCCAAAGAGTCTTGGATCATTCTGCCTTGTGTTTTGAGATGAACTCATTAATTCAGATAGCCTGGCTGGCTGGCGAGTCCCAGGGTCTGCTGGCTTCAGCTTCCTCAGTACTGTGATGACATGCACTGGCCTGGCTATGAGTTCTGGGGAATCCAGACTTCCAAATGCCAACCACCTTACTGAGATCTCTTTCTTTAACCTGTTCTTACAATCTCCTATTTTTAGAGGGGGAGATGGAGGCTCAGAGAGAAGGGCAGAGGCCATAGAGCTTTCAGGTGACTAGCCTTCTGATGGCTGATCAATCCCATATGTCCACCATGAGGGTAGGCTCCGGGCCTGAGCTAGGTGCCAATGGCTAGTTTCCCCCAGAGCCCATCAAATAGTAGTATTTGTTGAGCACATGCTGTAGGCCACACACACTCTACTGGGGAGGGCAGAAGGTATCATGTCAAATGGAATCCCCTTTGCTATAGCTAGTGAGGGTGGGCTGCCCATCTGAGAGCTAACATGCCTTTCAGTTGCCTTGGCAGCCCCCTCACCTGGGATAATCACTGCAGGGAACACAATCTGTCCCATGCGCACAGGCTGCTTATGAACAATGAGGCCCCGTCCCTGGCTCTGTTCCCCTTGTCTTCTTTTAAGAGGGCGTTGCCTAACTCTCCACTGGGCAATGCCTCTGCTGCCTTCCCTCCGACCTAGGTGCAGCAGCTCTGGCCTTTTCCCCAGAAGAACTGCCCTCTCCCTGGACTACCAAGTTCCGGGAGGGAGTCAGATTTATTGGTGCTCCTGTTTGGAATCAACCTGCCTGTGCAGGCCAAGGGTGCAGATGTGGGAGGGTGAGTTTCAGAAGGAAGCAAAAGGGGGCTGGGGAGTCTTGCACAGCCCACCCCTTCCCAGAGACATTGCTGCACCTTAGGACAGGATGGCTGATGCAATCCACAGAGATGGACACCTCCAGGAGGGGCAGACAGCTGGGCACAGCACGGAGTCCTGGCTGAGGGCCACCTCCGTACTCTGGCCCTTGGCCCTGTGCCACAACGCTCCACCACCAGCAGATTTGCCCTGTCTTTTGTTCACTGTTCAGAATAGCTATGTCACAGGCCAGGAACATCCTACCTGCCTGCCTAGTGCTCAGAGCAGTGGGGGTCAGGGTGACAGGTGGTGACAAAGGCCCCTAGTCTGGGGAATGTGGGTAAGTGGGAGTCCAGCAGTGGTGGAGATGGTGCCAAGGGCGGGCCAGGGCTGGTAGGTGCTGTGCATTCAGCTGCTGTGGTAGATCCTGAGGCGCTGGGAGATCTCCTGGCGGCACAGTGGGCAGGTGCGCAGTGGCTGGCAGCACTCCTGGCAGCAGCAGACATGGCCACAGGTGAGGAAGACCATCTGGGCCTGCAGAGAGAGCAGCATCAGTGTCCTGGCCGATCAGTTCTGGAGCCATGACCACATCACAGCCCCAAAAGACGCCAGCGGGTGTGAAAACCTAGTCAGGCCCGTTGGCAGTTTTGTACCCATTTCTCCACGGATTGCAATAGCATTCAAATATCTACAATCCAAAAGCTCTTTCCTTCAGCCTGTGCTAGCCCAAGTATCCTGCTACTGAGCTGTCTCCAATCCCCAGTGCTGGGGTACCAGGTGTGCACTGCTACCTAGCCCTCCAACTATTTGTAATTATTTTGTGTTCACACTTGTCAAAGTCTGATGCTTGGTCTACAACGACTTCAACCTTATAGGTCACTAGCCTCCTATGTGCTCCGACTCCGCCTTAGCATGACCCCTTGGTATGTATATGGCCTGAGAAGTCTCCAACTGCTTCAAAGTCATGTATTATATCAAGAAATTGGGAGTCCCTTTCAGAGCCTGAGGCCAGGGCTTTGGTTAGAGTTTTAACCACTATGCCCTCCGCCACATTGCACCCGAGAGTCTTCTGAAGGTCAGAGAGCTACTGAGCTGCTATGGTAGCCCCCTTATTTACTTATGTGTACAAGAAGGTGTCGGATCCTCTGAAGTTGTGAGCCACCCGGCACGGTGCAGGGAAGAGCACGGAGTGTGAGCCATCTCTCCAGCCCCTTTCGGGTTTCTTGACACAGGGCTCCTGCTTTTTTCATCTCTCATGAACTACGACTGCAGGCATGTGCCACCGTGCCATGCACCACCGTGCCATGCACCACCGTGCCATGCACCACCGTGCCCAGCCCCTGGCTGCTTTTCTAAGTCTGATCCCTCAGTGGATGTGAAGGAAGACTTGTGCTTTAAGCACTGGTATGTTTACTTTTTGCAGTAGTGTTAATTTTGTAACAATCTTAAAAAGGCCTGGCCAGGAAAACCATGTACTTGCTGAGTCACGATGGAGGAAATTTTCCCTAATATAGTTCATTAGCTGAGGGAAAAATCCTTCTCTGGGGGAAAAGAGATTCTAGACAATGCTAGCATTGCTCATATCTGGATCATGGGACACGGGTCATTTTGGTGTCCCATGTTTTGGGTTCTGTACAGTCTCCCCACACTTACCTCACGTTCCAGGCACACAACACACTCTGAGGCTGGCATGTCCAGTTCAGCTGGGGGAGCAGATGGTCTCACTGACTCAGGAAGCTCCTGAGGAGCTGTGGGGGGCTCGAGGGCACCAAGGACCTCATTCTTGAGTGGTTTCAACTCTGAGGAAAACAGAGGGACAGGCTAAGCCTGGGAATCATCCCCAGAAGATCCCAATCCTAGCTTGTGTGAGTGATCTGGAGGGCAAAGGAGGGAGTGGCTCCAGTCCAGGAGCAGGGGAAGGATCTTCCTCTTGGGCTCATTCAGTCCTCTCTGTCCATCTGTGAGTGAATTCTCTACTGAGCTACTGTACACTCTGTTTGTGGAGCTCAGAAGTGAGAGAAACCTCAGAAGCCTGAGACTGTGAGAGAGGACATCACATGCCTGGGGCCGTATCGCCATCCAGTGGAGGAGCTGCAGGACAGAGGCCCCTGGCTAGTGGCTGAGCTTTTCTACCAGGCTCTCCAGGAAACGAGATGGATCCATCAGGTGCCTCCTTAGTCCCCAGTCCTTCCCCCAGCATTGCCAGGTCTGTGCCTAGAGTTCTGACCTGGAGCCAGTAGTCCCTAGGCTGCCAATCACAGCCCAATATACCTGGGCCTCTGAACAACACCGGAAAGAGCCTAGAGTCAGTACCTGGCTGGACCCTGGACACATCTAGCAGGTTCCGGGCTCTCCGCAGGATCTCATGTTGCAGGCCTGCTTCTGAGACGCCCACCTGTGGCCAAACAGGGAAAAGCAGACCAAGGGCTGAGGGCAGGGAGCCAGTTCTCCTGTACTAAGCTGCCACATAGTGCCCAAGCCCATAGGCCTGTCTCAGCCTCCATCTCTGGCACCTTTGGTGGAAACAGGGAGGCCTGGGCCTTGTGGTCAGTAAGAGGCAAGGCAGAACCATAGCCATGTAGGCGGCTCACTTAGGTCTGGTGCAAACTCAGGGGAGAACTGAGCCTCCAAAGGAAACCGGGGACATATGTGTTTACTGAATGCGTCAGAGGGCAGAGACTACCCAGACAGTGTCCCCTGTATAGATGCTGCTCTGCATCCTCACACCACTGTCACTGTGCTTGGTGAACTTAGGACAGAGAGCTACTGAAGCTGAGAAGCAGCAGTGTCTGAGCCTTACAGCCCCACATCCCAAAGCCTGAGCACATAGCCCAGAACCCTACATCTGAAGGTCGTGAAGCACTTCTGAGCACGGGCCCTGCATCTGTCCTGGGTGAGGCAGGACAGCAGAATGGATGAGAGCAGGGACCCTGGGAGCAGACCACTCCGAGTCAAGTTCCAGGTTCATGGGCTGACGCGAGACACTTAGAATGGTGCCAGGCACGTGTGCGTCCCAGGGAGCTGTTGGGGGATTGACTCCATAAAAGGAGCTCATACTGTGATCAGGATAGAGCTGGGGCTCAGGCAGGCCTACAACTGTGTGACAGCATTGCACAAGCTGAGGCTGGCCCAGGACCTTGCAGGGCCCACAGCCCTCATTTTGCCTGCTAGGTGACAGGTTGAGCACACAGGTGTGCAGAGGCAAAGGGGCAGTGGTTCTGGCCATGAAATGCATGGAGCCCTAGAGTCACCTGATCTGGACAGACCCTGACTCACTACAAACTGAACAGACAAACTCCTTTGTGACACTGAGTCCAGGCCCGCTGGGTCTTCCTGACTTCCCCCAAGACAATGGCTGCCCACCTTAGCCAGGTCTCCAGGGCTCATTCGGCTCAGCATGTCCAGTGAGATGCGGTGGTGGGCGAAGAGGGGCAGGTAGTGCTCAGCAGACAGCTCCACCAGCAGGGCCACCAGCTGTCGCTCCATGCCTTCTTCCTGTAGGACGGCCCCATGGGGAAGGCCAAGGGTGTCAGAGTGGAGGGAACCAAAGATACACTGGTTTCAAGATGGGACAGTCAGGGTACATGACACACAAGCGTGTCCTTGGGCTCTTCCCCACCAAAAGGTGTGTTAACTGCATGGAGACCACTCACACGGGAGCTCACTGCTGTTCTATGCTTGAAATAGTCATTTTTAAACATCCACCAGAGGGAGCTGGCTAAAGAAGCCAGGCCACACACCAGGCACACACAGGCACCTGAGAACGATGGGAAAAGGCATGGCCATGGGCTGGAAGCTCTCCATCAGTACATAAGAGAAAAGCAAGCTACCAGAATGGCGTAAATGAGGCTCAGTGGGCGACAGAGCTTACTCTCCTTGCAGAAGACCCAGGTTTGATTCCCAGCAGCCATTTCATGTAGCTCACAACTCTCTGTAACTCCAGTTCAAGGGGACTGAGACCCTCTGGCCTAGTGACTATCTGTATGCTCATGGCGTACATAAACTTTTTTTTTTTAAGATTTATTTTTATTTATTATATGTAAGTACACTGTAGCTGTCTTCAGACAACCCAGAAGAGGGCATCAGATCTCATTACAGATGGTTGTGAGCCACCATGTGGTTGCTGGGATTTGAACTCAGGACCTTCAGAAGAGCAGTCAGTGTTCTTAATCGCTGAGCCATCTCTCCAACCTGGTGTGCATAAACTTGCATGAGTAAAAAAATAAATCTCGGCTAGGCTTGGTGGCACACACACACCTTTAGTCCGAGCACTCAGGAGGCAGAGGCAGGTGGATCTCTTTGAGTTTGAGGCTGACCTGGCCTACAGAGTGAGTTCTAGGACAGCCAGGGCTATACAGAGGGACCTTTTTAAATTTACTATTTTGTTGTTGTTGTTGTTGTTGTTGTTTTGAGGCACAATCACTCAGTGAAATAAATAAAAATAAAGCAAAACAAAAATCTTTAAAAAA
>JADRCC010146763.1:0-14285 GCA_019843855.1 Hylomyscus alleni
GAATGCAGCTCCAGAACTTGAGAGATACCTTAGTTAACAAAGTACCTTCCCAGCATGCACAAGGCCCAAAGACTAATCCCCAGTGCTTGGGGGGTAGTGGGTAAACTCCAGTAGGAAATGGGCTCCATTGGTTTTGATGGTTTTGATAGTTTTGATGGCATAGTATATAATTGTATGTATGTATCATTATTTCATATAAACAAGCCCCTACTTTTGAAGAAGTTACATATTAAAAATCTTTTCTTGACTTGGAAACCCCCATGAATATACCCATATAGTCGAGTTGCACCATATTAGCCATTGCAAATAAGACACAACTATAGAGAAGCAGTGAGACAGTGGCTGTTGTCATAAAATTAGTATAATGGAAGCATCTCTATTGCTTTCCTGTGGCTGCAGTAGCAAAGTACCACAAATTTGGTAGCTTGAAACAACAACAAAATCCCCCAAATCAATGTGTCAAACTCTCTTGGAATGAAGCATTGCCTCATCTGCTTCTGGCGGCTCTAGGCAATCCTTGAGTTGTGGCTTCATCACTTCATCTCTGACTCTATCTTCACATGGCCTTGCTATGTCTATGTCTTCTCCTGGCTTCTAAGGACCTTGGTCATTGTATTTTGGGCTCATGTGACTAATACCACAAAGATTTTACCTCAATTATATAATGTATCTGTTTCTTTCCCTGAATAAGATAATGTTCAGAGGCTCTGGAAGTAATGATCCATCATTTCAAAGTCCACCATTAGACATTGTTTGTTTGTTTTTTCCCAGACACAGGTCCCCATCAGAATAACCTTAACTAGTTTCTTTTCAGGTGGTCTATAGTTTCAACTGTTACCTACCATGGGTATCAAGATATCCTTGTAACTGACTCTTAATTAGGATTTTTCTTTTGAGCGATCATCCCGGTCCTTGTTGGAACGATCTGAACAACAGATCCGAGCAGCTTCTAGTTTGGAGGAGCTGCTGCAAATCGCGCACTCTGAGGACTGGAAGCTGTGGCGATGCAGGTTGAAGCTCAAAAGCCTTGCCAGTATGGACTCGCGTTCAACATCCCATCGCTCCACCAGATTTGCGGCAACTTTCTATGATACTGAAACACTAAAAGGTAGGTGCACGGGGAGAGTGGTGTATTCTTTCCTCATCGGATAGTGATGCCAGTCAGCTCCAAGTTCTTCCAAAAGTTTGAACAGGGTAGTTATACATCAGTGGGGCACAAAAGAGCTTTGACTATGTGACAAAATGATTCACTGAGTAAAGTTAGGAACGGTTCTCAGACAGCCACACATGGGTCCTCCATAAATAAATAAATGTAATACAAAATAAACAAACCAGTCATTGCAGGAATCAGCTCTCCCCTTCCACCTTGTGGAGCCCAGGATTCCCACACAGGTCTTCAGGCTTGGCAGCAAGCACATTTAGCCATTGAGCCATCTTGCCAGCTCAAGAATTCTGATCTTTAGGTGTGTCTACTCCACAAAGAAGTATACTCAATTTGATTTTTATATGTACACCTAACACAAGGACATTCAAACTATCACAAATTTAACTCAGAAATATGAGGGCAAAGCAAATACAGAAAGACTGATTTTAGTGAGGGAGAAAAACATGTTTCCTTAAGAGCAAAAGAACTTCAGGTGTTTGTCAAAAAGGAGTTTTCAATTGCTATGCAAACAGAGAGAAAAACCAACCGTTTAGCTATACATTTTTTTTTTCTGTTCAGAATCCTGTGGTTTTTATTTAAAAGTGAAAAGGGAGAAGCTGAAAGATAAGGCATGATAATGGTTACTCAGCAAACCAGCAAAGACATTTCTTGACACAAACTAATCAAAGCTTACAAGTAGAAAATAACATAGAGTCGGCCTCTGTGTCCTTGGGTTCTGCCCCCCTGCCCACACACCATGGGTTCAGCCATGGGTTCACACATACTTAGAGCAAATGCTTGTGGACTGAGCATATGCAGACCTTTTCTTGACATACAATGTACTGAAACAACTATTTATATGGTGAATGTACATTTTATCAGTTACTGGAAGTTATCTAGACATGACTTCAAATGTGCAGAAAGGTGTAGGTGGACTATTTACAAATTCTAGCCCACTTTAAATAAGGGACTTGGTAACTCAAAGAACTTATTGTCTGTAAGGTGTCCTGGAACCAGCCTTCCATAGACATCAAGGGACCATTATACTTCTAAACTGCTTCCTGGAATAGGGATGGGATGAACATGTGAGGTACACTTATACCACTTTAATGATACCCAGACTGAGAAACAGACTCTTTACCAGACAACTATTTATACATACTGTGCCACAATGAATGAAATGTTTTAAAATAGAGTTGTGTGACCTTCATTATGCCTTTACTTCTCTGATAACATATCAAAACAACCCAAGAAACCAGTGCCATTGCTAGACTTACCCTTATAGATATTTATATCTATGATTTGGAAGTACATGAGTACACCTATCATTTATTTTCAGTTGATCCTTAAGCCAAGTATCCTTTTTTAAATAGTTACAGTTATCTTTGTTTCCCATTTGTTAAAGAAGAATAGATTCTTTGCATATATATTGCATAGGATTCGACTATGGGAAAAGTTATATGTAGGTGAAGGAATCCCACAACAGTGTAAGTGTAAAGAAGGTTCTTTGTGCTCATGCATGGGACTATGTGTCAAGGGTTATGAGACACTGGGAACCACAGTCAGAGCTTTAAGGGTCTAGTTGTTCATTCATGTGGTGATTTGACATGGACTTCACAAAAAAACAACCACATCTGGAGATCACAGGCTTTGACCAGATTACTGCTCAGAAGGTCCAGGGGGAATGTACAGATGAGCCATGGAGACAATTTTTACCATGAAACTATGAGTCAGTGGTTTTTAAAAGTCAGCCAGGTTGACATTTTTATAAGGAAGATGCCATAAAAATTAGAGAATGTGCAGCCTCCATGCTCTCCCTCCTAATTATATGGAGGATTATCTGAAGTTATTCACCAAGTTACAAGCAATGGATAATCTAATAAGTGTGTTATACCAATTATGCTTTGTTATCTACTCCCTGTCATGGATTTCAGGGTAATTTCGTGGGCAGTAGTAAAGAACATTGGCCTTATGAAACCTTAGTCAGTGCCATTGGTCATAACTGTATGAGATTTTGATTGTAATCTTCTCTAACTTTTAAAACTTAGAACTTTAAAGAGAAAAAGCAGTGGAAAGTAACATTTACATAGCATTCAAAGCAAGGGATATTTTCATAAGTTATTCCCTCTGTCAAAGATTTATGACTAGTAGTGGCAATTGAAATAGCACCCCCGGTAATATTTAACTAAATAATTAAATACAGCCTGAGGATAAATCTTTATCATCAGAAAAACTTTAAAATGTTCATTTTATATGTTTGTATGTTTGTATGGGTGTTTTGCCTGTATGTATGTCTGTGCACCTCATGTGTGCAGTACCCAATGGAAGCCAGAAGAGGGCATCAAATCCACTAGAACTGGAGTTAAGAGCCATCAGTGGCCATATGGATGCTGGGAACCAAATGTAGGTCCTTTAGAGAAGCAGCCAGTGCTCTTCAGAGCCATCTCTCCAGGTCCATCAATACACATTTTTAAAGGTAGTATACAGAAACCTTCAGGTATCATCTCACTTGTAAAACAGATATTTTTAGTTACATGCTTTTGTGGATTTGAAATACAGACATCAGAAAGATGATCGTTTGTTTTTTTTTTCTTTCTTTCTTTCTTTTGATTCAAGGTCTCTCTGGAGGCTACAGTCCAGGTCTCTTGGTCTGGGCTCTGAGCATCTCAATATCCTTGCAAGTTCATTCAATTGTTGTTTGTAAGATTAAGTTCTGCACAGGTACTTGGACTATGAAGGGTTCCTTTCCTTCCTGACTATTGGCCAGGGACTGCCCTCAGTTTGAGATAGCTTCAGAAATGACTTTCAGGATGGACAGGTGGTGTGAAGATTAAAAGCACATACTGCTCTCGCAGATAACCTAAGTTTGGTTCCTAGTACCTATGTATGGTTGGCTCACAAGCACTCAGAACTCCAGCTTCCAGGGCATTTGTTACCCTCTTCTGGTATCTGAGGGCTCTGCACTCATGTGCACCTCACCCCTACATACATGGGCACCGCCCCATACACATAATTAAAAATAAAATTAATCCTTTTTGAAAGTGGCCCTTGGTGAGAAAAGAAGTGGGGAGGTGAGAAGAGAGGGTAAAGAGAGGTGGGGACAGGAGAGAAACGGAATCAGAAAATAGTTTCTACCTAAGCACCTAGGTGGCATCCTGCTCTGCTGTGTTCTCTTCACAAAAAGCCAATCACTTGGCCTCATCAGCACACAAAAGGAGGGAAGATTGCACAGGCCATGATCACCAGGGGTCAGTGTTAAAGCTGCATACTCCAAAAGGTTTTCAATACACTCCTAGGATAACAAAGTCTGCAGTTCTATCTGTGTGACAAGCTGAAAGCAACTCCCCCTGTCCTCTCAAGCCTGTGGGGAGGCTACAGACAACATTAAGAGTCAAAATCTAACTTACAAAATGATGAGAGTGGCACTGGAGAGAGCTCACCTGTTATGAGCAGGTACTACTCTGCAGAGGACCTGAAATGGTTTCTCAGCACCCACATCCGGCAGATCAGTACTACCCTAACTCCAGCTCTAGGGAATTTGGCACCTCTGATATTTGCAGGCATCTGATCATTCCCTCTCCCTCTCTCTCTCTCCATCTCCCTCTTTCTCTCCCTCTCTCTCTCCCTCATCTTCTCTCTGCGTGTCTATCTTTCTCTGTCTGTCTCTCCCTCTCAGTCTTCCTCCCCCTCTCTCTCGCACACACACACACACACACACACACACACACACACAGAGAGAGAGAGAGAGAGAGAGAGAGAGAGAGAGAGAGAGAGAGAGAGAGAGTTAAAATAAATATTTTAATTTCAGCACTCAAGACAGAGGCAGGAAGATCTCTCTGAAATCGAGGCCAGCAGTTTGATCTACATGGCAAGTTCTGGCCAGCTTGGCCTTTACAGTGAGACCCTGTCTCAAAATAAAGGAAAAAATAGTGAGAGAAAATGAAACAAAGCTATACAAGGAAAAATATGTAATATTCTTTACACGTAGATATGTGGTACATGTATGTGTACACATGTGCATGCAGGTAGACATCTCCCTGTTTGTGCATCTGAAGGCCAGAGATCAATGCTGAGCATCTTCTTTAGTCGCCCTTCTCCAACTTAGTTTTAGAAATAGGCTCTCTCTTTGGAACTGGAGCTCAGCGGGTCCCAAAGAGCCACGTGTTTCTGCCTTCCCAGCACTGGGATCACAGTGCATCAGTGTGCCTAGCTCTTTGTGTGTGTTTTCAGGATCTGGAGTAAGGTCCTCTCACTTGTGCAGCCAGCACTTTCCCCACAAAGTCATCTCCCCAGCCCTTTGTTTCCATTTTTATTGCTAGAAATGTATTTCTATTTTTCTGGTTTCCCTCAAATTAGCTATGGCCATGGAGTCGCTCCTTCTGCTAAAATGAAAGGTCTTATCTCATCATCTTCTGTAAACTATTGGATGGTTCTCAATGTGCAAAGTCTGATTTGAGAAAAAATTAATTCCCTTGGAATGTCCACTCATGTGCTTGCCAAGTCTCAGTGCACTTACATAAGCAGCCAGCAGGTATTCATTTTAAAACCTATTCCTACCTGGCTTTAAATAGCAGAAGTGTTATCCAGATGTAGCCTGTATGTTTCTTGATAAACACCACTCATACTTTTTGTCTTCACCTTATTCCACTGACGTCCTTATTAGCCACCCTTTGCAGATGGTCCCAGTGTGACTATATGCAAGGCATAGAGCTCTCCCCTAAGGGGAAAGAAAACATTTTATGAAGTGATGGTATCAATGGAAAAGTGTAGAGATTTCAGTTTTACACTTTTTTGTAAACAAATCTTTGCCTAAAGGATGGAGAAAAATATCCATCTAAGGGTTAGAAAGGCTTCTCAGTGGTTAAGACCACTTGTCACTCTTGAATAGGACCTAGGTTCAGTTCCCACATGGTGACTCACAACTATCTGTAACTCCTGTTGCAAGAGAAACAATGTCCTCCTCTAGCCTACAAAGGTACCAGCCACACACATGGTACACATACATGCAGGCAAAACACCCATACACACAAAATAAAATAAATACATTTCTAAAAGACATGTTTAAATATGTAAAGTAGTAAAGTAAATATGCAAGCTAGTAAAGTAAAACAAGTACAAAAGCATGGGACGGGGAGCATCATGAAAATGCCTATGTTGCATATTAGGGCCATTTTGCCTACTGGCCCCAATGAACGTTATTGCTATAGTTATAGATGAAGAATGGCAGAGGACCCAATGCAGCCCTAGAGAAACATGCGTAGAAGTCGCCAGTGAGCTGGGGAAGACAACCAACACATTCTTCAAGCCCCCCTGTGTAAATGTCTTCCGGTGTGGAGGCTGCTGCAACGAAGAGAGTGTGATATGTATGAACACAAGCACCTCCTACATCTCCAAACAGGTATGAGGAAATGAAGACGCTGCCACTGACCTTGCTATCAAGCACAAAATACTTGATGTGCCGAACCTCATTTAATTCCCCAAAACAAACACACAGGATATCTTATCCTCCTTTACAAGCAAAGAAACAGAGGATTAGGAAGGTAACACAATATCCAAGATGACGCAGCCTCAACAGTTATCATCTACCTAATGCTGTAGTATCAAGAATTAGTAAATATGGATATTGCATAACAGGGTGTTAAAGGAAGGAAGGAAGGAAGCTGTGCCATCTCCTGCAGCTGCTTTGATGTATTTAGTTTAGTTGGAGTGACTGAGAAAAGTTTCTTGAAGTGTGAACGTGACAAGGGCCAGCTAAGAGGAGGGGTGTGCTCTCACCCTAAAACTAAACAGGCTGAAGGCAGAAGCAGGCATAAGAACGCAGGGAGAATGGTAGAGGACTTCTCAGTTGGCAGTTGCCAACCATTAGCATGACATGGAATGTACGCAGGTGCTGGAAGAGGCAAAGCAGACAGTCCTGGGAGCCAGGGACTGCAGGCACAGAGCCCAACGGGGAAGGGAAAAGAGAAGATATCTAGATCACTGGGGTAGCATGGGAAGCAAAGGAATAATAGGCAGCACAAGACTTCTGAAAGCAACCTGCAGTACTCATGAGAGAAATAAAGTGAATCAGTCACATCACCTTTGAAGTGTTCCTTTCTGTAGCTATCATCTTGGAAAATGTAGTGAATGCATTATCAAAACACTATAGTCAAGCCACATTCCTGTTGGTCCTCTATTGCAAATTCCTCATATGTTAATACAACTCACCTACCATTTGCTTGCCTCCCCATGATCATGTAGAAGACAGTTATATAGGCATTAAATACATCCATGCCAAGGAATGTTCTAAATGCCTATTTGTTTTGTTACTAGGTTAAAGTTTTCTTAATTTTGCTCTCCCGACCATTCAACCTGTTCTTGACACTGTAGCATTATTTTTGTCTAAACTATTTTGGAGAATTGCGGAACTCAGAAATGTGACTCCTACTATTTGATAATTGGAAAGTGATGTAAATATGGCTGTGATCAACTGTTAGTAAAAACCAAGCTTGCATAATGTAAGAGGGTTCAATTCCTGATCGTGTTATTCCCTGGACCATAACTGAAGAATTGTGCAAGAACATGAAATTTATGCTGAAAAACACCCTTTCTTGTTATTGTTTTCATGACATGTCAAAAGGTCCAAATAAACACAACCTGAATTAATTGTTTCCACTTGATAGTCGATTGCTTTGTTTTGACTGTGGCCCTCAACAAATGATTCATATGAATGAATCTATTCAAGTGTAAGTGCACAGCAGGGATTTTTTTTGTTCCAAATAGACATTCGTGTGCAGTTTGGCACTTCCTGCCTTAAAGTTGACTATGTGATCAACTACTTACTCGAACCAAAGTAAATAGAACTGCATGGAGTGGTGATTGAATGGACAGTGCCTTAAAGTCAAGCTCAAGTTCATCTACACTTCATGAAAACACTCTTGAAACTTGCGTGTGCTCTTTGGGCATCTCTTTATCTGTCAATGTAAGGATCACGAGTAAATATAATGCTTTTTAAATTTTTTTTATTTTTATTTATATCAGTCTATATGTGTCTGCTACATGAGTGCAGTGCCTGTGATGGCCAGAAGAAGGCACCAGATCTCCTGGAGCTGAAGTTACCTGTGTTGTAAGCCACTTGATAAGGGTGCTGGGAACCAAAATCAGGTCTTCTGCAGGAGCAGCAAGTACTTTTAACCACTGAGCCATCTTTCCAGGCCCCCAAATATAATGATTTTACAAGTGATAAATAAATTAATAATCAAGTATGTACAAAAGAGCAGGTGTACAGGCACATAGAAATAAGCACACTAGCTGGAATTATCTGTCTAGGTATGGTCCCAACTTAGCTACACAATATTTTTATAGCAAATAACCTAAAACTCAGGGGCTTTAAGTTATTCTCTCTTGTGTATCTGAGATTCAAAATTCTCCAAGATATTATGTGAGTCCAAGCCTGCTTCCTGTGTCCCCCATTCCTTAGACTAGAATGGCTTCCAGGTTATATCCATTTCATGGCTATACCATAAGCAAGAGATAATAAAGCTCACCAAGCATGCACAGTCCCAATTTGTATTATGTCATATCAACAAATATCTTACTGGCCAAAACAAGTTTTATGGCCAAGCTCAATGTCAGGAGCTAGGACATTGTCATCAATAGAAATGGTTTGGGAAAGGATGAGTAAATAGTTTAAATAACAATCAAATCCACCCAAGTCCCAAGGAACTGCCAAAGATTTAATTTTGTTTATCCTTAACATTTAAAGCCAAGAGCAGAGAGCAGGAATTTTAAAGAACTCTAATGATGGTGAAAAGAACAGATTTGGAAAACACTTAGGAGACCAAGCTGGATAATCCTCCCTGTCTCCTGCCTCTCAATGACTAACTCCATTTCGCATGAAAAACTTTACTAAAGTCATTACCATAAAGGATAAGGGCAAAAATGCAGACGGTGGAAACTGAGAAAAGTATACAATAAAATTTACATCATGGTTCTCTTTCTTTGCTGTAGCTCTTTGAGATATCAGTGCCTCTGACGTCAGTGCCCGAGTTAGTGCCTGTTAAAATTGCCAACCATACGGGTTGTAAGTGCTTACCCACGGGCCCCCGCCATCCTTACTCAATTATCAGAAGATCCATTCAGATCCCAGAAGAAGATCAGTAAGCATTTCCTGGACTTGATAATGTCTGTTCTTGCTTTTGACAAAACTGTGTGTACGTTCCTTTACTCCTTATTGAGGCATCCCCAGAAAGACATGTGTTGCACGTTTTCTGTTTTAGGGAGCATTAAAAATAAAAAAAAGACATGAATGTAGAAGGGGAATTTTTAGGGAAAGGATGCAGATGAAGAGGAGGAGGCAGGGGGGAGAAGAGAGAGAAGAAGTGCAAGTGAAATATATTTTATGCACACATGAATATGGTATGGTGAAAACCATTTTTTTACAATATACACTAATAAAAATGTTGAAGACACAAATAGAAATAATACAAGTAAAGTTACAAAAATTATATTCTCTTCATTAATTTTTTTCATCTTCTGGCTTCAAAACCAGATCTATTCATAGCATTTGACAAAGACATTTTTTTTAACTAGGTGCTGTATCTATATTGCAGTAGGATCCCAACCCTTGAGGATTATGAACACAGCATGTTTAGTTACAGACACCTTCGGAGTTTTGCTGTGTTCTTTTGTATGTTTATTTTTGATTTTGATTTTTTTGAGACAGGATCTCACTTTGTACCCCTGGCTGAACTGAAACCCACTTTGTAGACCAGGCTGCCCTTGAACCCTCAAAGATCTGCCTCTTGAGTGCTGGGATTAAAGATGTACTGCCACATTGACCCAAAACCTTTGTTCTTAACATGAGTGGCTGAATGCATTGTAAAGCTGCTCCAACCTTATAGCTACCATGTCTTCTCTCACTCCTGTGCAAGCAGTGACTCTCATAAATTCAAGTTTATTTTCTCTCATAAATTCAAGTTTCCCTAGTAGAATATTTATAACTATAGAATTGTTATCTCATAAAATACCATTCCTAAATATAAAGTAAGTTCTATATTTTCTTTAGTTTAGGTTTGTGTCTGTGTATGCATGTGTGTGGGTCTGTGTACATCTGTGCATGCACCATTAGAGTCCAGAAGAAAGTGCTGGATCATTTAGAGTTGGGATTATAGGTGGTTGTGAGCCAATCCACATGGGTGTTGAGAACTGAACTCAGGTCCCATTGAAGAACAGTACTCATGCTGAACTGCTGAACCATCTCTCTAGCCCCACGGTTACGGTCTTTAAAACTGTCTTTAAAACTGTTCTCACACAGTTGTTATTTCTGCACAGTCACCATGCCGTGAGAGACAAACATTTGTTCTCCTGTATCACTCTTGGAAACAAAATTTGAAAGTACTAGCATGCTCCACACAGAATATTTAGATTATTAGATATTAAATATTAAGAATGACTTAATATTCCCAAAGTAGAATTACCCTGAGAAATTTTTAAATCTAGTTCATTCCTTTCTTTTCCTAGATGTCCTCATTCCAAGAAACGCTGTCCTATTGACATGCTGTGGGATAACACCAAATGTAAATGTGTTTTCCAAGATGAGACTCCACTGCCTGGGACAGAAGGTAAGGATGGCAGTGGTGAAGTAATAACCATACTGATAAAAAGGACACAGCATTTAGCATGACTGAGCATTCACTATGACTAGCGGCATTAGTTACTTTTCTGTGGTTGTGATAAAATATCGTGACCAAAAGCAACTTCCAGAAGAAAGAGCATATTTTGACTCATGCTTTGAGAGTAATAGAGTCCATCATGGCAGGGAAGGTATATGAGCAGGCAGGCAGGGCATCAGGAGCAGGAAACTGATCACATTTCATCTGCACACAGGAAGCAAAGAGAAAACAGGAGCTGGGGTGAGGCTATAAACCACCAAAGCCTGCCTCTAGTGATATACTTCCTCCAGAAAGGATTCACCTCCTAAAGCTTCCATAACCTCCCCCAGACAGCTGACACGCACATCACACAATGTTCATGACAACTCATAATCGCCCCTCTTTACAAGCACACACTGTCTACCCCGAGATAGTTAGTAATTTCCTCGCTCTCACACAGATAACAGTGGCAGAAGTGGTTGGATTTTAGAGCCTTCGCTGTTTGCTGTTCATTCTCAAAGAAAAGTACAAAGTAGGCAAAACCCCCTAAAGCAAGTATTAAACTTTAATGAAAACTACTTCAGGGCAAAGCACATAGGTCATTTAGAAGTTGGTTTCTTTCAACTGCACCATTTGAAAGCAAGCCAATAATCTGGGAGAAAATAAAGGAAAGAAGGAGGACACATAGGAACATTTGTCTATAACTGAAGCACACCATGCTACTGGGCTAAGCCACACAGGAAAT
The DNA here is from genome assembly GCA_019843855.1 of Hylomyscus alleni. Lineage (NCBI taxonomy): Eukaryota > Metazoa > Chordata > Mammalia > Rodentia > Muridae > Hylomyscus > Hylomyscus alleni. The sequence goes on from JADRCC010146763.1 coordinate 11,522, forward strand.
TGCTAGCCTGTCATTCCATCTCCCAATCTGTTAAAGCTCTGAATCCTGGGATGAACATATGGCTGAACAAACATGAGGGCTTTACTTTTTTTAAATTTATTTCCATACATGTGACATGGTTCCACTGAAAACTATCACAGGGGACCATGCAATGTGAACCTTGCTTGTTTTAAACTATGATCTCCTAGCAAGAATAGCAAGGATCCAGAGCCATGGAATCTGTCATACAAATGAAATAACAAGCTGTTATTGCTCTTGTCCTGATGTTCTGGTTCTCAGCACCTTTGTAAGAGCTCAAACTAGGTAAAATATTTTTGATGTTACGTAGTCAAAGGCTCATACATATAGTTTGTACACAGATAGAACAAAGTAAAGGGTGACAATTGAGGCATCATGCTACAACGTAGTTGTTAAAATATCGTCAGCCAATTCTTCATGGGGTTGAAGCCAAGGAGTTCCCTTGGGGGACACCTCAAATAAACAGGTTGGGCCCTACAGACTTGGGGAGGGGTCATAACCTGAGTGGGGCATCTTCTTCCAGGGAGATGTTAATTCCTGGGGAAGACTCACTGGGTAGGTTCCATATAGAAGACGGAAGGAGAGATGTGCTCTGAGCAGGGCTTAGATGAGAAAGCAGAGCACAAACCCAGTACTGGAAAAGGTTGGTGGGGGACACATTGGTTATTTTTTAGGTGCTGTAACAAAATATCTGACAAAGGCAAAGGCAAGGAAGAAAGAAGGACCAAAGAAGGGAGGGGAGAGAGGGAGGAGGGAAGAGAGAGAGGGAGGAGGGAGGGGAGAGAGGGAGGAGGGAAGAGAGAGAGGGAGGAGGGAAGAGAGAGGGAGGAGGGAGGGGAGAGAGGGAGGGGGGGGGGGGAGGAGGGAGGGGAGAGAGAGAGGAGGGAAGAGAGAGAGGGAGGACGGAAGGGAGAGAGGGAGGAGGGAAGGGAGAGAAGGAAAGAGTGAAGGCTTATTTTGCCTTTCACTTTGACACAGTCCTTTGTGCTGAGGATAATCTGGCAGTGAGAGCAGTGCTGATCACATTGTGTCTATAGCCAGGAAGCAGACAAGCTCCTATCCATCAACATTTCCTCTTCCCCTCCCTCCTTTTATTCAGTCTGACTGCCCAGCTCACATTTACAGTGGGTCTTCCTCAGTTAAACTTCTCTGGTAGTATCCTCATAGGCACACCAAGAAATGTAAGTACTAGAATCCAGTAAAGTCAACAGTGAAAGGTAACCATACTAGGGGCACACATACATACTGAGGGAAAGGGGTAGATATGAAGGGATGAAGCTGGGGATACTTGTATGATTGGAGTGAAAGGACTTAATAAGCTTGTGCTGGAAGAGCTTGGGTGTGATCTTTTGGACAAATAAAGACCACCCAAACGTTTCAAGAAAGACAGTGGTAATACCCATTGGAATTGTAAAAAGATCCAGCCAGCTACCATGTAGAAGAGAATGAGTTGCTTTGAGCAGAACACGGGGCAGGGAACCTTTGGGGGAAGCTGTAACAATGGTGGAGGTGAGAAAGGAGGGTGGATTAGGTACTTCTAGTTCTCACCACTCATAACATCCTCATGTGCCAAAGTTCCCATCTGCTTCTCCAGTGGTCCCATTCTGCCCATGACACATTACTTTCTGGGCACTAAACACCTTTTCTGCATACAAAGATATTGAGCTAAGTTCCTTGTCTACAGTCATCTATTCTCCAAATGAATGCAGTTGATGCAAGTCCAACTCATTTCCCTTGCCCTAATGAATAAGACATAATAATAATAGTGAATGGAACACGGCTGAGGACAGGATACATTGGTAATCCAGGGTTGATGGTCCCTAGGGGTAGACACCAATATATAGTACTTCGAGGCGTCAGCCCCAGCTGGCTGCTGTTTAATCGAATTCTCCTGCATCCATTCTTGGTTCCCTTTAACTTGCTAAGGACCTATGCTCTGCTTCTGCCACATACTTTGCTGAACTTCTCAGGATTGTGTTCCACCTAAACTACTCTGCTGGGCCAGTATGGAGTTTTCTTGTGAGTCTCTGCTGCCACCTTGTGCTCAAAATGAATCCTTTAAGAGTCTTGACTTTTTTGTTTTTGTTTTTGCTTTTTGTTTTTGTTTTTTGTTTTTTTGTTTTTTTCAGTTATCAAGCCTTCCTTGTCTTGCCCTAAATTGACATTTGCCTCAGGGATTTGGGGCACATGTAGCTTGTCTATTTCCTGGTCATGAGATTCAAAATGGACTCTTTGTGAATACCCAGTCCACCTGATTTCTAAATATGTGTCAATTAAAGAGCAGTCAAAACCATGAGACTAGATCATGAGAGACTGCCATTTTGGGGTGAGGTGGAAGTGGATAAGAGAGAGCTAAGGATGAGTATGGAAGGTTTTTAGGGTCAAGATCTTTTATATCTTGATGTAAAATTTGGCCTTTTGTGTGTGAAGAAAGACTTTATGACACTTAAAGCATGGCTGGGCATGGTCGCTTACATTTTTAATCACAGCATTGAGGAGCCAGAAACAGCTAGATCTCTATGATTTCAAGGCCAGCCTGGTCTACATGTCAAGACCCAGGAATAGCCAGGGCTACATAATAAGACCTTATCTCAAAAATAAATAAATAAATAAAAATAAAAATACAGGGCTGGCGAGATGGCTCTTCCGAAGGTCCTGAGTTCGGATCCGAGGCACCACGTGGTGGCTCACAACCACCTGTAATGAGATCTGACGCCCTCTTCTGGTGCGTCTGATCTCATTACAG
>JADRCC010146777.1:0-14730 GCA_019843855.1 Hylomyscus alleni
GTCTGTAGCTGGCAAAAATGGCCTTGCACCTCAGCCTTCCAGACAGACTTGCTTATTTTCAGAGATTCCCAGCAGGCCTCCACAGGCACCAAGATGGAGGAAGAAGAGCGGATCCCACTTTTTAAGAGACCAAAGGTAAAGATTGCCTTGTTTTTAATTTTTGTTTCTGCTTTTTAAAAAAGTGTTTTTGAGGGCTGGCGAGATGGCTCAGCGGGTAAGAGCACTGACTGCTCTTTCGAAGGTCCTGAGTTCGGATCCCAGCAACCACATGGTGGCTCACAACCATCCGTGAAGAGATCTGACGCCCTCTTCTGGTGTGTCTGAAAACAGCTACAGTGTATCACTCCGGAGCTAGCGGGGGTCCGGTCCACCGGTCCAGCAGGCCTGGAGCGAGCAGGACCAGAGCCAGCAGAGGTTCTGAGTTCAATTCCCAGCAGCCACATGATGGCTCACCGCCATCTGTACAACTACAGTGTACTCATACACATTAAAAAAAAAAGTGTTTTGAGAGATACTGCTGTGGCCATCTTTGGACAACGTGAGCTTTCAGAAGTCAAATGGTTTGGGATGTATGCTGGTATCTGATTCCAGCGAGCATAACCATAGAACGGCTAGGGGAAACAATGTGGTCCAATCTATTCATGTGCTAAACAAAAGAAGGGATACATATCGTTAAACTCCAGAGAGGTTACTTTTCTTTTTTAAATCTTCACATTTAAAAAGGATAACAAGTAGGTGCTGAACATTTATTTCTCAACTTGGGTGGTGAATTTCAATCTTCTTTTCTGTTATAAATCATTGAATGGTACGTTTTTGCTTTGGATACTTTTTTCATAATAAAAAAGGTTAAGGAATTCAGCTCCTAGTGAGGAGAACCAGTTTGTTTGTCTGATTTCTTTGGTTGTTGGACTGGGTATTGAACCCAAGATTTCCACTACTGAACTATATTCTCCTCCTTTTTTACTTTTTATGTTTTTTTTGTTTGTTTGTTTGTTTTTATGTTGAGACAGGATCTAACTATGTTGTACAGGAAGGCCTTGAATTTCACATCCTCTTCCCTCAGCCTCCTGATGATGGGGATTTAGAGACCTATGCCACCAGGCCTAGATACTAGGTTTATTAGAAAAAAAAATCATTAAGAACCCTAGAAACATTACTCAACAAGAAAACAGAATGTTAAAATTCCGTTTCCATCTTTAAAATTTCTTTTGGGTTATTTTTTGTTATTTTTGACTTCTACACATATTAGTAAATTTTTGTGCTCAATGTGCAAACTTGCATAAATGTAAAAAACCATGTCGCATATATGAATTATGGAGGCTTACTATAGCATTTTTATGTAGTTTGTATATGTATAGTTTTAATGGCTATTTAGTATTTCATTTAATTTAAATAAATACCATGTTCTTTATCTTTTCTTGTCATTTCGACATTCAGTAGTTTTAAATTCTCCAAGTTGTCATCATCTCTAAACTGATTGAAAACTAGATCTTAGGTATCCTAAATTATTCATTATCTCATCCAATTCCACAGCAACCCATTTTATAGATGAGCAAACTGAGACTTAAAGATGTTAAATAACTTGAAAATTTCACAAGGACTAAGTTTCACCAACAATTCTGACAGCTGCTCTCTAGTGCTCTCAATCCTTAGGCCACATTTGTTTTGAATTCTTTCTATTCTGCCCATTAAATGGAGGGCCAGAATCATGCCACGTTTGGGGAATCCAATTTCAGGGCTTCTCTGTATAACTTCATTCATAAAGAAGGTATTGATGAATGCCTACACATTTTCTTCTTTCATGGTCCACTTGCATGATTTTTGAAAGTCTTGTTTTCCCTTCTTAATGTGTTTCGGATGTTGGTGTTTGTAAAGTAAGAATTAAATATTTTGGTATTATTTATTTGTGTATGCATGGTGTGTATGTGTATGTGTCTTTGTGTGTGTGTGTGTGGGTTGTGCACATGGGTATGCAGGCCATCCAGAGGCCAGAGGAAGATGTCTTGTAGTTTTCCTTTAATTGCTCCCAGTCCAATTCTTTAAACAGAGGGTTTTTGAACCAGAAATGCATCCACTGATTTTTGGCTATTCTGCCTAGCCAGAAAAGATCTGTCTGACTCTACCCACTAATCACATGTGTAGCTAGGTCTGCCCTTTTACATGGGTTCCTGGAGATTCCAGCTCAGGCCTTCTCACTTGAATAGTGAGCACTGAACTATTTCTTCAGCCCCTGCTCCTACTTTTGAAAGCAAAGGTGTGTGTGTGTGTGTGTGTGTATAATGTTTACATATATATGTATACATATACATATGATTAATATTTTTCTAACATGCAATTTTTACTAACAATTAAAAAGTATTTTTTTTTAGGTTTTTGTGTAAACTTTTTACAAGAACAGTAATATTTCTCCATCTCTTTAAAAACCTTTAAAATATTAACTGTAGTATTGGGGCTTTTATATATAATAATTTATATATAATAAATGCCTTTAAAATTCAGTATCAAGGAAAATGTTTAGCTCTTCCCATCACATTAAATGTTTCTTCTGACCAATGAAAATTTTATAACCTGACATTGCAATTTTAATTTTTTGTTTTGGCTGCCAGTACTTCTTGCAGACTTCAAATTTAAAGTTTACCTAACACAGTGATTCTCAGTCTGCCTGGTGCTGCACCCTTTAATACAGTCCCTCCTGTCATGGTGGCCCCCAACCATAGAATTATTTTGTTGCTACTTCATAACTGTAAGTTTGGTACTGTTGAATCATAATGTAAATGTCTGGTACCCAAGATACCTGATATGTGCCCCTGTGGGGTTAAGAGCCATAGGTTGACAACCACTTAGTATCATGACTGTACCATGGTTCAGACAGTATAGATTTTGTCTATCTTTGTTTTCTGTTTCAGGGGTAAAGCTCCAGGCAAAGAAACAGCTCATGGTCCTATGGTGGGAGTCTCATCTTTAAATGTACAAGCATCATACAACTCTCTGGTTGTTTAGTAGCTTGTTTCAATTTTGGTATGAAGCAACATCTTGTATACTCTGAAGCACTCTTAAGAGAGCAACTCTAGTAACCAGTCCTTGCTGAACAAAGGGATGTAGTATACTGAGAATTGTCTTGCTGTTTCACAGAACCATGTCTAATTGGAATTTGTTACAAAGAACGGTCTTTGGGATAGTTTTCTGGGTTTTGTCTCTTTAATATTAGGATGGGACGTGTCTCAAAGATTTACCTTCTGGCAGAATTAATCTGGAAAAGATCCAGCAAGGGGCACCTGAAGTCCACTGTGAGTGGACCACGCACCTCTTAAGCTGCCCTCTGAACCCTGGCTGTGTCACAGCTCCGCCCTTGCCCTTTGCCTGAAGCTATGCATGTCTTTGCTTGTCTTTTGGGACTCCGGTCTTTTCCTAGGGGCTGCCCCACTCTAACATCCTGCCTTCCTCTTCAAAGCAGGTGTCATCTCATTTTGCTGCAGCTTCTCCTTGCACTCTTGACCTCTTCCTTGGTTACTCTTTGTGTTCTGGTCCCTTAGTTGACATTGCTTTCCTGGTGGGGAAACCTGGTGAGGAACCACCACAGAGGTTCAGCCTTCGTTCATTTCGGGTCGCTGCCTTTCCTGGAAAGGGTCTCAGGGCCACTGTTCCATAGAGACTCGTGCCGCCTTCTGGGTCTATGTTCTATTTTTATCTAGAAGATTGAGAACATACAATGTGACCACATCAATGTCTTTCTTCTCAAAGTATGTGTTTCATATGATCTCTTTTCCCTTGCCTGTTAATGTAAGCAATAAAGTAACCTTACAAGGTTAAACTACATGAAAATTTCAATAATCAGGCTGGGGATGTAGCTAAATTATGGAGTGTTTTTCTAGTGTGCATACCACACTGGGTTCTATGCTTAGCGGTGTCATCTTTGGCTCTCCAGTCTGTTCTGTGGCTTTTGGGCTTGCTAGCTTTTTAATTATACAAGTTATTCCTGTTATTCCTGGGGCTGGAGAGATGACTCAGTGGTTAACAGGACTTGCTGCTCTTCTAGAAGACTTGATTTTGGTTCCTATCACATCGGGCTTCTCACCATCCAATGTAGCTTCAGTTCCAGAGGTCTGACACCCTCTTCTGGCCTTTGCAGGCACTCAAACACACACACACACACACACACCCACACACACACACACACACACACACAAATAAAATCCTTTTTTAAAAAGTTCTTAAATCAACAGAGACATATTTAAAGATAAGTCCTTTTAGTTTTTTCTCTGAATAGAGTATATATAGTACAAGATAGGTTTTAGAGGAACAAAGCATTGATTTATTTACTTTTTTTTTTGAGACAGAGTTCTCTGTCCTGGCACTCACTCTGTAGACTGGGCTGACCTCGAACTCAGAAATCCGCCTGCGTCTGCCTTCCAAGTGCTGGGATTAAAGGCGTGCACCATCACCACCCAGCTGATTTATTTACTTTTGAATGGTGTATATGTACATGTGTGCATTCATGTGTACTTGTGGATATGTGCATGCATGTGTATGCATATGGGTATGGAGGTCAGAGAACAACCTGAAGTGTTGCCTCGTTTGAGGCAGGCCTGGAAACTTTACCAAGTGGGCTAGGCTAGACAGCCACCAAGCTCCAGGGAGCTGGAGCTTCACCTCCTATCTCACCAAGCCGGGATTACAAGTGTGTCTCACACTGGCTAGCTTTTTATGTGGGTTCTGGGGATCTGAACAGCTTGCAGGGTAAGTGGTTTACCAACTGAATCATTCCCTAGGTCCAGGAAGAACAAATCCTAAGAACAGTTTGGAGTGGGGAGTAGAGACAGGGTTTCTCTGTGTAGCCTTGTCTGTCCTGGAACTCACTCTGTAGACCAGGCTGGCCTCAAACTCACAGAGATCCAACTGCCTCTGCTTCCCTTTAGTCCCATTGGGATAAAAGGTGTATGCTAACACCACCCAGCAAGAACAATTTTTAAAAATTAGTTCTGTGGTTTCCAAAATTCAGTCTCTAATCCTATCAACTATAAACTGACTAGCAACAATGTCCACGAGAGACAATTACATGGATAGTCGATGTGATGGTTGTGATGTGACCACACAGATAAGCACAGTGTGAGCACTGGGGAGTCCAGATGTCCCTGAAGAGTCAGCTCTACATGAACGTGTATATAACACCACACATATTTGTCCGAGTAACAAGCATGACACAGATGACTGCTCTGAATTTCAGGAAGTAGGAAAAGAAAATGTTGAGAATCAGGATTCAAACTTCTACACCAAATGCTATATATGTATCCTAAGAGTGACTAGTTTTTCATGGAGTCCAGAACAAGATAACTGCTGTGCAACTGTTCCAAGCTGCCTTGTAAACACTTTTGTCCCTTGTCTACATAATTCAGCAGACCTACTAGTGCTTGACCTATCAATGGCAGATAGAACTGCTGTCAAGTGACTTTTAAAGAGTCATATAGGTGAATCATAGACCAGATTATTATAGTATTACAATAAAGCCTCTGGAAATAATAAACTATCATTAGTATGTCATGCACACAGACATAGTTCTGGGGAAGGAGCTGAGAGTTTTCTACATCTTAATCTGCAGGCAGCAGAAGTGAAAGAGACACTAGCCCTGGCTTGAGCATCTGAGACCTCAAAGCCTTCACCCACAGTGACACACTTACTCCAACAAGGCCACATCTACTCCAAGGGCACACCTCTAAATAGTGCCACTCCCCATGAGCCAAGCATTCAAACACATGAGTCTATGAGGGCCACACCTATTCAAACCACCACAGTCAATAAGTAGTATAGTGACCTGTATTGGTTCTTTTGTGAAATAAAGATACACATGGTTTCTTGAGTTTAGGAAGAAATGGAGACACAGCCTACTATAAGCAGGAGATAAGTAAAATCCATGTCCCAATGAATTATTCCATGTCAAAATTTACTCAATGAAGGGTTAGAGAGGTGGCTTGTTTGTTAAGAGTACTTGCTGCTCTTGCAGAGAACCAGGGTTCAGTTCCCAGTACCTACATGGCAGCTTACAAACAGCCAGTTCCAGAGGCCCCAGCATCCTCTTCTGGCCTCCGTAGGCACTAGGCACATGTAGCATACCTATATACATGCAGACAAAACATTCACACACAAATCACATATATATATGTTCATACATAAATCACAAATTGTTTGATGGTAACCGTTCTCATTGTAATCTCAGCTTTCACTCTAAATATCCCCAACATTGATGGAAGCGAAAACAGAAATAAGACTATCTATAACTCCTGGTAGATACGAACCAACAGAAAGCTTAGTTCTCATTGCAGCCCAGCCAGGCTGGCTCCAAACTCAGTATCCTTGAAGTCAACATTGACACTCAATATCCTGCTTCTACCCCGAGTGCTAAGACTACAGATGTGTGTGACCACGTCCAATTTTATGCAGTGCAAGGGATCAAACTTAGGGCTTTGTGTGCCTTGAGTAGTCACTGAACCAGCTGAGCTATATTCCCAGGCTCCTTTTTGGTTGTTTTCTTCACACAAGATCTCTATTGCCTACACTAGTCTGGAATTCACTATGTAGCTCAGGCTGTCCTCAAATTCCCAGTAACCCTCTTGCCTTAGCTCAGCATTGAGATTACAGGAATGAGTCACCATACCTTGTTCTGGTATGTTTTCTTTACTAAAGAAAGCAATGCCAGGCAAACGGGGACATGTTACTGACTCTTAGCAGTTTATTGTAATAAAATCAATAGGCATGTTCAACCACTACACAAATAAATACAGTACAGGAAGGATATAGAGCACATATTTTTCAAAGGGTCTGGGGAGAATTCATTTCTGATTGGAGGAAAGCTGTACCTGAACTGAGAGATAGGTAATTCCAAGTGGAAGGAACTGGGTGAACAAACATACTGGGGTAGAAAGCTGAGTGTGTTTGAGTGAGTTATATAGTGTAGCTAGAACTGCAGGAGCCACAGTGAACAATGACCTTTCTCGAAGGTCATGGAGGGAGTCTTAGAAATGAGTTTTGGTCCAGAGACAGCAAGGTTAAAACAAAGTTTACTGCTTTCAGCTTTTTAAATCTGCAGAGCACGGGACCGGGATTCTACCTTGAAGGATGTATGAGATAGGGAATAAGCCAGAGTTCTAAGAAGGCAGAGTAGAACAAAAGTCCAGTGTTGACGCACTTTAGTACCCATTCTTGATTTCTTCTCCTTTGCCAATCAAAATGACATCCTTGTTGCTTCTGCAGTGAGGAGTGGCCTTGCAAAAGGTACTTCCAAGAAAACAAATGCTTTCCTGATTTTCTTTAAAGGGCGGCTATTTTGGAAACTGATCTTTCCTTCATCTTGCCTCCTCTTTTAGTTCCAGTGCTTGGAGCTGAAGCAGCTATTCCACAATTATAAAAGACAGGCCAAGAGAACTGCACACGCTTTACTGACAAGACTAAACCTCTAAACAGGTATTTCCAACTCTTTGATCTGTGAGAGAAAAGTTATGCTTATCTTGAAGTTAATACAGCTTGCTATTCTCTGGTGAAACCTTTGTAACTGAGTGCTAATCGTTGACTTCAGGTTCTAGGAATAGAAAGAAATGCTCAGATTCCATCCTTGCTTGGCCATCTTTAGCTAGAGACCCAGAACAATATACTTCTACCTTTGTCTGGAGATTTGCTTATGTTTTTGGTCCTTAGAAATCTGTACAGCATGCAGTCTACAGTGATAAAACTGAACAGTGCTCAAAAGCCAATAGCTAGAGAAGAAGTGAAATATACAATTGTACAAGGAACTGACAAGTTAAAGGGATTGAATGCCTTTCAGGAGAATGAAATGAAAATTGACTTTGCCACTAAATAGCAGTATGACTAGGTTCAAGGTTGACCAATTACAAGTTTGGTAACCATTACCCAAATCATATACATGATATATAAAGTTTACACTATAAGGTTTGCAAAGTATTTATACCTCGAAGTTTAGAACACATTGTCTTTTTTGTTTAAAATTTTGAGACAGGATCTTGCTATGTAACCTGGGCTAACCTACCGTTTGGCCAGGCTGGTCTCAGACATGTATAATTCCCCTCTTCCAAGTGTGTGCTCCCACACTCTTTTCTCCCCTTCCCTCTTTTTCTTCTTAAGAAAACACCCTTTTATTAAAAACAAATGCTCCCTTAGTTTCCTTGAGACAAGATCTCACTCCGTACCTTAGACTGACTGGAAACTCACTATGAAACCCAGGCTGGCTTCTCATGCTCCTTTTGCTGTAGCCTCTTCAAAGAGGCCAGAGCCATCATACCTAGCTTTCCTTTCCTTTTCTTCTTTCTTTAAAGCAGGATTTGAGTTCTAACTCTAATGTTACAAAGTAAAATTTTAGACTGATATGAATATGTATCACACACACACACACACACACACACACACACACACAAACCCACGTGCACTGAGAATGCTGCTACATGGCTGCAATACAAGAACTCTGGAGACTGAGGCAGGAAAGTTGAGAGTTTGCGGTTACCTTGGGATACTGGAGGAGACCTTATCTCACAAATAAATTAAATTAAAAGAAAGGTCTATTTATGTCATTATGCACTTTAACTAAGTTTGGGGTGCACAAGGCATAGACAAACACTTTAAAAACTTACATAAAAGATTCTGATAGCAGTACAGAAGTGTTGGCCCTGGTTGAAGGGGTGATGGTGAGCCAGCCTTAAGGACTAGGGGAAGAGCTGACCCTGCCGCTTGTTTGCTGTGAGGTGGCATGGATGGGGAGGTGATGCTCCTGTACCCCTCTGCTCCTTAACTGTTTGGAGAGATGGCCCTGGGGTCGTGAGAGGGGGTGAACTGGCCCAGCCCCTTGCCGGCTGCAGCACTCTTGCACCTTGCAGTGGCCCTGGCCCTGATGACAAAAGGTAAGAGTGAGTCAGCCCTGAGGCTGTGAGAGCAGACCTGGTCCAGCCCTTCATAAGGAACATCACTTGGGAGAGTGGGCCCAGAGCCTTGACTGGGCAGTGCAGTGCAGCTGACTCTGGAGGTGTGGGTGCTGGTGAGCAGGCCTTGAGGGGATGAGAGCTGGAGAACGGACCCTGCCTCCTGCTGATGGTGGCATTAAGTGGCCTGGCCAGAGCAGTGCTAGAGAGTTTGTCCTGGTGACTCAGATAAGGGAGAGCTGGTGGGTTGACCAGCTACCATCCAGGCTCAGATCCAGGGCTCTGAGATGGCCCACCCACAAAATCTATATCATCGAAGGGTTGGGACTCACAAAAGGGCCAATCCCACAGAAAGTTGCAGGATATCGATAACACAGGGCAACAACAGGATAACTGGGAGGAGTTCCCACAAGGATCTAATATTGATGGTGTCATAGAAGCCTCAGATCTTGAACCAGACAAATGGCTACTGTAATGGACACTTGCAAGTGAAGATATCTGGACAGAGGGATATACTGTGTGACACATTGTTCTCTCAGTTTCGTACTAGAGCTTCCATCTGCTTCAGTCCTTGTATTAGTTATTTTTTTTTTTATTGTTTGTGTGTTTTTTATTTTGGATGGCTGCAAGGGTAAAGGCTAGATATGAAGGGGACAAGGAGATGAGCAGGACTGGGATCCATGATATGAAACTCACAAAAAAAAAAAATCAATAAAAAGTTAAAAAAAAAAAGAAAAAGAAAAAAAAAGATTCTGATAACAGTAAGATTAAACTTTAATCACCTAGTTTGATAGCGTGTGATACAATAGTTACCAGCTATGTGTATTAAATTAATTAAACCTAACATCAAAAATTTACTTCCAGCTGGGAAGTGGTGGCACACGCCTTTAATCCCAGCACTTGGGAGGCAGAGGCAGGCGGATTTCTGAGTTCGAGGCCAGCCTGGTCTACAGAGTGAGTTCCAGGACAGCCAGGACTACACAAAGAAACTCTGTCTCAAAAAACCAAAAAATAAAAAATAAAAAATAAAAAAAAAATAAAAAAATTTACTTCCTTAGTTGCACGTGCAATACTGCAAGTTGTCAATAGCTACAGCTGGCTGTTGTTTCCCATGTTGGATAGGGCATGATGAGAACATTTCATCACTGCAGAAGGTTCTAGACAATACTGAACTGAACTTTCCCCTATAAGTCAATATACACTAAAACTACAAAAGAGAAGCATAAGTAGCAGAAAAGTAGTTCAGGGCCAGGTATGCTATGGAAGGAACTGAATTCTGTCCTAAGGTTGAGGGACTGGCATGATTAGAAAGTGCATCATGGTAAGAACGGCGGGGTAATGGTATGGAGGACCAAAGTGGAAGATGGGCTGAAAAGTATGGAGGACCAAAGTGGAAGATGGGCTGAAAAACCGAGACAGAAGGCTCATTCACAGCGGTGTTTCCCCCAGGGAAGCTTGCTAGAGAATTACACATCTCTGTCTAGGTTATGGATTCTATAAACACAGGCAGAGGATGAGGTAGGTTTGTCTACCAGAGAAGCAGGTAGGTGCCTAAGATGAGATTATGCACGCTAGACAGTTCAGTTCTTACCCTGACTCTATCCCTCAAGATACTGACCTAGCATACTGACCTCAAGATACTGACTAGAATTTTTTTTAAAAAAATACACTCTTTATGTATATGTTATGTATATCTGTGCGTGTGTGCAAGTGTCACATGTCACATTTTGCATGAGGGGGTCAGAGGACAACTGGCAGGAGTTGGTTTTCTCATTCTACCATGTGGATTCCAGGGACTGAACTAAGGCTATCAGTCTTGTATGCAAGCAACTTTACCTGTTGGAACCATTTTGAGATTCCTGTTCACTTAAAAATAAACAGACGAAAAACAAAACATCGACGGCTTCCTTTGAGGAAACAGACTGTGTGTATTTTGTAGGCTTGTCCTAAGGACTAACTTACATTATGCAGGGAAAAAGTATTTAACAGGCAGTGTATTCTATGCATGTTGACATTCCACATAATTTGGTTGTTAGGACTGACTAGTAGGATCAATGGTTGTGTTGAATAGAAAATTAGTACAATATAAAAGAGAATAAATTGGCCAGGCAGTGGTGGCGCATGCCTTTAATCCCAGCCAGCACTTGGGAGGCAGAGGCAGGTGGATTTCTGAGTTCGAGGCCAGCCTGGTCTACAGAGTGAGTTCCAGGACAGCCAGGGCTACACAGAGAAACCCCGTCTCGAAAAAACCAGAGAGAGAGAGAGAGAGAGAGAAAGAGAGAGAGAGAGAGAGAGAGAGAGAGAGAGAGAGAGAGAGAGAGAGGGGGAGTTAACTGGCTAAGTATAAGAAATGGATAGTAATTTTAATCCGAAAATGAGATGTTTGGAATTCCAGTTTCAACTGCTTCAAAAGTCCTGGAGAGAGTGGCTAAACTGTTGCAAAGGTCAAATTCACTAAAGACGAGGTCCTGAAGCTGAAATATCAGTGTACTGGACAAACCCTCAATATTGTTATACTATCTATCGGTCGAGTGTATCCAATAAAGACCCATTTTCTTTTTTGAATAGGGTGAACTCATGGTATGGACTTGGCTTTGGAGATGCTGACCCCAAAACCTGACCCTTGACTTGAGACATGTGTGACTACTCAAACTTCTTAAAACAAGCTATAGAGGAAGTAGTGTCTTTAGCGTAGGTCCAGGTTTTATTATTAAATAACACATACAAGAACCTGTGCTCTAAAACGGGGCACTCCAAGAACATGAAATTCTCCCTAAACATCCACTTGAATAAATATGGCTTTCCTGTCCCACCTCGAGCTGAGATTAGGAGTGAGGTAAGGAGCTGTCTCCCGCCCAGCCCTGGGATGGCATATCCCAAGGCTTTTCCTAACCTCAGTCGGAGCAGGAAGGAACGAGGCTATTCTCAGTGAGCAGAACGAGTCATCCTCTAAGAGATGCTTATTACTTCCATCAACAAACATTAGTGGAACTCACAAGCACTAGACCCCAGGGATACTCCGGACCGCAGGGAGATTCGCGGCCACATTCTGGGTCACGACTAACATCAGCAGGTTGCCCAGTGGCTGCGACTTTCAAAAGTTTCTCCTCTTTTGCTGGGGTCAGAACTCCAAGAGCGGCGAGATCCCTTCAGGACGGCCTCCATAGTTCCAGGACCCAAGCTCTTGTGTGGTCCAGTTCCGGTGTCCAGCTCCGGAACCTCCCAGTACACGTGGGCGCTTGGCCGCTTGAGGGGCGGGGCAGGAACGGAACCAGGCTGGAGGGCGAGGCCAGCCCCGCCTTCGGGGCTCCCATGGCTCCCCGCGCCCCACGGCCAGATGCTGACGTGTCCTTTCCTTCCCACTACACCTCCCGACACCACCGTCTCAGACTTCCCCGGAAGTCCCGCCTCAAAACTATGTCGTCACCGCAAATCAGCTCTTTCAGCGCTTCCTGGAGCTCCGCTCCCGTTTTGGGACCCAAGGGCGGAGCTTCATGAACAGAGTGCCTATTGGCTCGAGTTCCAGCGGGTTCTGGACGCTAATTGGCTAGAGGGAGGTGGCGCTCTGGCACGCTTGCGCGGCGAGTAGAACGTGTGGCGGCGGCGGAGATCGCGTCTCCTCTTTTGCTCCCAGTCCCGCTGCTGTTCTAGTGTGCGCCCGGCGCTTCTACCCATTCCACCGACGGTAGCCTGTCGCCCGCCTTGCTCCTTGTCGTTGCAACCTCTCACCAGCGCCGACACCTACTCTGACACTTCCAGTCCGGCCGGTCGCCCCTCTCGCTGCCTTTCCAGCTCCACACATGGCCTCCTCCGCGCAGAGCAGCGGCTCCTCCGGGGGACCCGCGGTCCCCACCGTGCAGCGGGGCATCGTCAAGATGGTGAGAGCGGGACCCTGGACCCGAACCCCTCTGCTGCTTTGGAGCAGGAGTCAGGCATTGACTTCTTTCTCTCCCGTCAGCCTGCATGGTCTCAGTTCGCTTTTCCTCTGCCCCTTCCTCACTCTCCACCTACTCTCCGAATCTTCACCAGGCAGAACCCGAAGGAACTTTCCTCGACTTTTGCCTCCCGGGTAACTTGTCCATGATTCGGCCACAGTGATTTTCGTGGTCGCGGCTTTCGGAGCCCCTGGCTGTTTACCAGAAGCAGGTCTATTACCGGTTCATTTACGGAGAGAGTTCACGGATAGTTACTCCCATCCCCCTCGTTCTGTCCATTTTGACATATGCCGATTAGTTCGCAGTTTTTCTAGATCCTGACATCTTTTCCTGGAACCCCAGGAGTGCTTGGCTGTCACGAAGCTTCTCTCCACTGACTCTCACTTAAAGTTTTCTCAACTCTTTCCCTCTTTTATCTCTGTGTCTAGTTTCTGGGCCTGGAAACTTCTGAATTTTGTGTTCTTTTAAATTAAAAATTTAGCCTGGCAGGGATCTTATACTAAGTAGCATTTCCTTACTTCCTGAGGACAGGGAGCCTGTTTT
Organism: Hylomyscus alleni; assembly: GCA_019843855.1. NCBI lineage: Eukaryota > Metazoa > Chordata > Mammalia > Rodentia > Muridae > Hylomyscus > Hylomyscus alleni. The sequence goes on from JADRCC010146777.1 coordinate 13,397, forward strand.
TAAAGAGGGTAAGTAACTTGCCTTAAGGGCACATGGCGGTTTGGATTGGAGCCAGTATCAAGAGTCCAGGTGTTCTGACTCCCTGTGCAGAGCTCTTAATATAGATCCTGCTCACTTACTTACCTTTGCTTTCTTCATTCTGAATTTTGAATTCCATCACCCCCAATTCCACATTAACTTTGTAGCATAAATCTGTTCTATTTCTTATATTGTTTCTCCTTTTTATCCTCCCACATCTTGAGATCTGACATTTCTCGTTTGTTAACAGATTTTTCTGATTGAGATGACTGTGATCTTTTAGACTGCTTTTCTTATTGTAACTCCGACTTTTCTCTCCAGAGTGGAAGATAGTTTTCCCCAAAGAGTCAGTTTTTAAAATATTTTTGGTTTTACTGTCTCATTGTCTTTTACAGGATTAATAAACTCTGCAGGGGGAACCAGGGAGATGACTTAGTGGAAAAAGGTGCTTGCTGTTCAGTCATGAGGACCTGGTTTCAAATTTTCAGTACACACATTAAAGCTGGACATGGAGCTCTTCCATTGTCTATAACCTCTGTGTTGCATGCAGCATAGATTGATGGACCTTGGGCTTTTGCTGGTCGGCCATCCTAGCTAAAAATATCGAGCTTTAGGTGCATTGAGAGAGACCTTTTCTCAAGTAGGTAAAGAGCAATAGAGGAAGATACTGATGTTCTCCTGTGTTCCAATATCCTTGGCCCTCTGCACGGGTACTCAGGCACATGTTCCTTAACGTGCACCCACAAATGTGCACACACATGTACACTATTTATTTATTTAACGTGATCACACTTGTCACTCTCTTCAAACACACCAGAATAAGGCATCAGATCCCATTACACATGGTTGTGAGCCACCGCGTGGTGGCTGGGAATTGAACTCAGGACCTCCGGAAGAGCAGTCAGTGCTCTTAACCGCTGAGCCATCTCCCCTGCCCCACATGCATACTCTTGAACATGAATATTCTGCAGCTTGTGTGTAAGATTCTTGGGATATTCAATATTGCCCTTTTGCCTTTCTATTTATATCTAGACAGTCAGAATTCATTAGAGTCAGTGAGTAGGGAATTTCCAAGGTCTGTGTTTTCTCTGAAATTTGGACTCTTGAAAGGGTTTTCCTGAGCTGCTTCCTCTTTCATCGCCTTTTCATTGTTACCAGTCTTCTTTTTTTTTTTTTTTTCCCGAAACAGGGTTTTTCTCTGTGTAGCCTTGGCTGTCCTGGAACTCACTCTGTAGACCAGGCTGGCCTCGAACTCAGAAATCCGCCTGCCTCTGCCTCCCAAGTGCTGGGATCAAAGGCGTGCGCCACCACCGCCC